>PJEN01020232.1:0-27105 GCA_004024605.1 Pteronura brasiliensis | reverse complement strand
AAAAAAAAAAGAAACAATTAAAAAAAGAAAATGAATAAAGAAAAAATATAAAAAAGAAAAAAAAATATATAAGATAAACTAGTTAAAAAACGTTAAAAAAAGAAAAGGGTAAAAGTTAAAAAAATTTGGCCGAAGAAGAGAAAAAAAATGGAAAAAGAAAAAAAACCTAAATTACCTGCAAGGCTAAAGAATCATGGGGAGAAAGCCATGAGTTCCGTGCTTTGCTTTCTCCTCCTCTGGAATTCTTCTGCTCTCCTTGGTATTGAAACTGCACTCCTTTGTAGGTGAACTTGGTCCTGGCTGGATTTCTTGTTGATCTTCTGGGGGAGGGGCCTGTTGTAGTGATTCTCAAGTGTCTTTGCCCCAGGCGGAGTTGCACCGCCCTTACCGGGGGCCGGGTTGAGTAATCCGCTCGGGTTTGCTTTCGGGAGCTTTTGTTCCCTGAGCGCTTTCCGTAGAGTTCCGGAGGACGGGAATGAAGATGGCCGCTTCCCAGTCTACGGCCTGGAGGAGCCAAGAGCCCAGGGCCCCACTCCTCAGTGCGCCCCCAGAGAACAGCGCCCGATCCCTCTTGTCTGCCTGACCTCCGGCCGCGCTCCGAGCTCACCGAGCCTGCGACTGGTTCAAGGTAACCCCGAGCTGTGAGCTCACGCCGCGGCTCTGTCTCTGTAGCCAGCTTCCCCGTTCTAATACCTGTAAGCTCTGCGACACTCAGACACCCTGATCCTTCTGTGACCCTGCGGGACCTGAGGCCACGCTGACCCCGTGTGGGCTTCACCCCGGTTAAGCCTCTGGAGCGATGTCCCTCAGCGGAACAGAGTTTTGAAAGTCCTGATTTTTTCCTCCGTTGCTCCGCCGCTTCCCGGGAGCCGGCCCCTCCCCCCGCGGTCTATCTTCCCGTCGCTCTGGATTCACTTCTCCGCCAGTCCTACCTTTCAGAAAGTGGTCGATTTTCTCTTTCTAGAATTGCTGTTCTTCTTCTCTTCAATCTCCCGTTGGATTTGTAGTTGTTTGCAATCTTTGGATAAGCTATCTAGCTGATCTCCCGCTACCTGAAGTAGTCTCAGCCTGCTACTTCTCTGCCATCTTTGACCTATCCAGTGCCTAGAACTTCTTAATAAAGATAATAGGCTGGCATAATTAAGAAACTTTCCTTTAGGGTCCTGATAATGATCAAAGGTCTGATGCCTCATTGAAAGCCCTTTGGATATCACTTCATTTTAATGTTGCCCCTTGGGATCAGTTGAACATTAGTGTGAGTTAGGTATCCAGGCTCAAGTATCAAGGTGAAGGAGAAGAAAAGAGGAGAATGTGTTAGTGTAAAAGTCAGCAGTTTATGTACAGAATAATGTGCATTTTAAAGACTGTTAATAGGGTGTCTGGGTGGCTCAGTCGCTTAAGCGTCTGCCTTCAGCTCAGGTCCTGATCCCAGAGTTCCAAGATTGAGTCTCGCATCAACCTTCCTGCTCAATGGAGAGTCTGCTTCTCTCTCCACCCTTCATCTGATTCATGTTCTCTTTCTCTCTCAAATAAATTAATAAAATCTTTTTAAAAAAGTAAATACAGTTACAAAAGATGTATATAAGGTAGATTCAAGTGAGTTGACTTGGAATGGTAATGGTGGGATGGGTACAGGAATGGAGGATATACAGTCAGAGGGGATGGGGGCTGGGAGAGGCAGAGTCTGGGCAGGGATGATCATGGGGTATTTACCAAGGTGGAAAGTGGAAGAGCCAATGGCCAACTTCAATTTCCCAAGACAGCTCTAGCTCTGAGAACTTCTTTCTGGCCAATTCCCATTTTAAGAAGTGCTTGACAAGTGGCTTTATAAATTAGGATGTACGGTACAGGAGTCTAGACTGTGCTTCAGGGAATGAGCTCTTGGCTAACTAGTGCTCAAATTGGAGAGAGAACAGACTGAATTATATTGCCTTAGGGACGGTACATCCCATTCACTGGGCAGAACTAAACCACCCTTGACAGAGTTTCAGCTTTAATCTCTGGTTCAGCTCAAGAGCAATTTTACTTTGCCTTGAGAATGCACTAGTTCTACAAAATTGGAATTTCAGAAAGACTTCACCTTTAAAGTCACCTTCAGTATTACCTTATTTGCTCACTTTATGTTATCATTTAGACATAGAGGCATTTCCATTTACTATTATACAGGATGGTAAAATAAATAGCTCTCATTAATATTTCATCTGATCTTTATTCCTATCACTAGATGCTCTTCTGTTTTATATCCTATTTGTATATAGCAGTAGGTACACACACACACACACACACACACAGAACTTGAGGAAATTTAAAAAATTTTTGGTACTTTTATGATTCTTTATATATTGTTTACTCCTTTTTTTCATATACATCAAATTTGATTTTCTCCTTTAAATATTTTCTCCTCTTTCTCTCCAAAGAGATATAGGCACTCATTACTTTTTTTTCATTCAGTCATCCATTTTTCGAATATTTACTATTACCTAAAATATGTGAAATATTACAATAGGTGGTGGATCAAGGAGAATCTGTGTTTCTTGTTCAAAGCATGAGTGTCTATTTGGAGAGATAAAAGTCTGTGATAGCATGAAAGAAAATTTCAAATCCTTTACAGATACAATAATTAAAAGGCAAATAGAAATAAAATGGAATTCAGCAGATAAAATATGTTTATTTATTTTAAAAGAGAAAGAATATACATTTAGGATAGGGTCTGGATTTCACATCATTTTTTTATTCAAAGAATTTCAGTTAATTTGCATTCTTAAATGGAAGTTAAACACTCCTAGAGATATTTTTCTTCATTTTTTTTTACACTATGAGTATTTCTATACTCTTATTATATTTATATATTAAAAAGGAGCTAATAATATATTTAACAATGATCAACATATAGCTGTTTTTCCATTCATGTTCCTTCTCCCAAAACTTTTTCCTACACCTCCCAACCTAATTATTTTAAAGCAAATTCTAGATCCATATAATTTCTTTTGTCAATACTTGAGCATATATCTCTAAGAGAAAAATTTTTAACACAACTGGAATACCATTATCATACCTATAAAATTTAATAGTGTAAGGCAAATTATAGAAATCACATAATTTCAACAGCAAATAGTCCTGCATATATTGTTAACAGGATTTTTTTAAAACATAGCAATACCATCTTGACATCTAAAAAATAATAGTAATTTTAAAAGTACCACGTAAGATCAGGTTGGTGTTTGAATTTTTGTCTTATAAAAGTCTCTGCATACTTATTTTGTTCTAATCAAGTTCTAAAGGTCCACATTATGTTTGGTTGATAGCTTCTGCAGATCTATACTAGTTCCTTTCCCACCCTGCTCCCCAAATTTTCTTGTCAAAGAATATAGGCATATGCCTGTAAAATTTCTCACCATCTGTCTTTGGTTGATGGCACATTTATGCTGCCTTTCAATGTGCTCCTTTTGTCCTCTGCAATTCAAATATCATTGGAGTCAGAGGCTTGATCAAATTTAGTTCTTTGGCAAAAAGACTTCTTAGGTGATGCTGTGTATTTATCTGCATGATATCAGGAGGCACATGATCTGGGTTATTCTTTTCGTCATCGAAAGATGGCTGAGCATGTTTAGGTATTATCTGACTCAGGCATATGTTTATAAACTTTGCCATTATCCCTTCACCCAATGGTGTTAACAGCCATTGGTTATTACTGTCAAGGCCCATTATTTCTTTATTTCATTAACACTGTAAAATGGCAGTACTCTGATTCTGTCACTCCTACCACTTGTATTAGCTATAAGTCTTCAACAAAGAAAACATTTTCCTCATCAACTTTTTATCCTGAAGTACTGTTTAAAGAAAGGTAGGGTAGGGGTGCTTGGGTGCCTCAATGGGTTACGGCCTGTGCCTTCAGCTCAGGTCATGGTCCCAGGGTCCTGGGATCGAGTTCCATATTGGGCTCTCTTCTTGGTGGGGAGCCTGCTTCCCCCTCTCTCTCTCTGCCTGCTTCTCTGCCTACTTGTGATCTCTGTCTGTCAAATAAATAAATAAAATCTTAAAAAAAAAGAAAAGAAAGGTAGGGTATATTATTCACTGTTTTCTTTTATTGGCAAATTTTAGAATAAAGACTTGGCCTACCAATCTCCAAAGCTAAACAAGATCTTTGCCTCATCATTGCAAATGCATGTTTTTTTAAAAAAATTTATTTATTTATTTGAGAGAGAGAGATCACAAGTAGGCAGAGAGGCAAGCAGATTAGAGTGGGGGAAGCAGACTCCCTGCTGGGCAGAGAGCCCGATGTGGGACTCTATCCAAGGACCCTGAGATCATGACCTGAGCCGAAGGCAGAGGCCTAACCCACTGAGCCACCCAGGCACCCACGAATGCATGTTTAAAAAAAAACATATTTGGTGCTTCAATTCCCTCCTTATTTTTGTTGATTATGTTGTTCCATTTTTGATCCCTAGGACCTTACTCAAATTTGCTTCTGTTAGTATTTTGACCTGAATCTGGTACCCATCAAAAGTTTCCTTCCGTTTTGATGTTACAAAATGTTCCAACCTCACCCATATAGGGAATTAATTATTTATCCAATTAAAACAGGCTTCTTTTCATGGCAAGTGGTTCTTACAGACCAAAATTTGGGCTATGGTTGTCATTGTTACTGGTCTTGTTACTACTTCTAGAATATTGAGCATGCAAAAAAATTTTGAAAATAAAAATACTTCCTGTGCACATAATAATATTTTCAATTCAAATTTAAGATTATATATTTCTTGTTTAGATTCTTTGATTCTGTATCTTTTCTCTTTTGTGCTGAACATTTTGCTTCCAAATGACATTGATAGAAGTATTTTGCAAAGCAGAACGTGTGTGTATGTGTGTCTAGAAATTACTGGCGCCCTACCCTACCCCCTTGTTCCTTATCATTGTAGAGCACAGGATGGGTCAGGACCCATTTGTGAAAATGGGTTGGGTGGGACACAGCTAAGGGGGATGTTGGCATGGCAACCAACAATGTCCACCACAATCCTATTACTGTTCCCATTGACATGTTCAATTTAGCAAGAATAAATAATTTTTGGTCTACATTTTCTCCTCTTCACACTGCTTATTCTAATGTCAGAAATATAGGGCCCTTTTAAATGTAGTTGAGAATACAAATCAGTATTTCAGAAAGAGGTAACTAACATGAATATGCAAAATCAGTTTCTGTCTTTCTAATTTGTAGGAGAAATTCAAAGAAGCTAGAGCTACAGGGAGACCCAATTTGGGAATGGTGTTGAGAAAAGCGTCTATTCTTGCCCCTTCAAAAAAGTCATTTTTCCACTTGGTGTGATTGTTCATACTAGAAATAACTCTTGGGCTCCTCCCATATATAACTAGATGATTGTCTAATTAGTGAGGTCACCGTACCATGAAATCCCAATGGCCTTTTTGTATATACTGCTAGGACTTCTTTGGTTCTAGTTCTCAGAGGCAAGAGAGAGTTCAAATTGTGTCCTTCTGATACCCTTTGCATCACCTCATCTCTAACTCTTATAGATCATGTTAAGGTAAGTGGCAATGTCTCCTGTTAACTTCTGAGACAGAGTGTACTCTCTCAAGAAAGGTTTTTGTCTGTCACCTCTCTATTGCTTTCTTAGTCTGGTTCCTTAAGCATTATACTTGTCTGAAATCCTTGGTGGGTTTTTTTTTTTTTTTTTTTTTTTTTTTTTTTTGTTTTGTTTTTTTTTTTTTTTTTTTTTTTTTTTTTTTTTTTTTGGAGTGGATGTGTTCTTTTCTTATGTATTATAGTTTCCTTGTTTTAGACATTTGGGAAATGAAGGAAGAAGAACTCAATGTCTGGGCTATTGCTTAAGTCTTAGAAATGACTAGAAAAGAGAATTTAAAGAGTGGAGGACAGAGTTTAGTGAATAAACGGATATAATATACTCCATGTTAAAGAGCAGCACAGAGGGAAGATGTGGAAAAACAGACTCAGAAAATTTGTTTCTCTCAAATTGGAAGACTAGATTCAGTGTGACTTCATTATCAATATCAATTAGTACCACCATCTTTGTTTTCATCATGGGAAAAAATTAATAACTGGACTCCTTTGTTTAGGTTTAAGTGCTATTTGTTGAAGATACATACCACAATGAGTGAACCTTGAAAAGGAGTTTTAGTAGTTGTTCCTGCAAGTTTAATGATGATACTCGCAATGGTGTACTGACTATGGAGCTTATGGAAACTAATTATCCATGAAAGAAAAGAATAGAAGGCAGGTTGGTAAGGAAAGTAAACACACAATAGTGAGTAAGAGAAAAGGTTTGTATTTCTGTAAACATTTGTTAAAAATCTAGTAGAATCCCTATTCTCCATTGCCACGAGAACAAATTGTTTGTTAATTATTCGGAGTTGATTAAAATCAGGGAATCATTACATAACCAATCATGCTTCAACACAAGATATACAAATTGCTATAGGCAATAGGTGGGGATTTCTTCTCATCTATCTTACAAAATCACATCTGTAACCTGGTAGATGGGTACCCAAGGCAATGCACAGAATTCACTGAACATGAAACTGGGGGTAATATAAAGAGTTATATGACAGGATCCCTCACCATTCAGACCTCATGTCTAGTTGGACATATAATGTGCACATAATAGATGTTAAGTGGGACTTTTTTCTCTAAAAGAATTGAGAGCAAAGTGTATTAGGTGGCCACACATTATAAAGAGAAGGACCAGACCCCCCCCCCATGCAGAACATGCTAAAGGTGACCGACCACCAGCTACCCCCACATGCACACACAATGATCTAGGACACTTAGCCATCATTTATCTTGAATTCAGAAAAGGAGTCAAGGAGATTAATTGGAAGATAATGGGGAGAAAAGATTTCCTTGGAAGGAGTTGCTGAACGGCTCTTTGTCTTGGCTTCCAGTCTGATGATGGCAGACAACACTCTCAGACAGTGAGAGTGCTCCAGAAGGGAAACTGGACCTCTAGCTTTAAAAGTGTGTACTGAGCTGCCAAAATCAGCTGAGCTGTTGCCAAGGAACAGGAAAAGAAATGGAAGAGCACGCATTAGGCCTAAGATTTTGAGAGACACAGGAAGTGGGTCATGCCTCTTGCCTAAAGAAGTCTGTAGATGAGAAGTTTCTGGAATCATCTTGATGGTAGAGCAGGTAAACAGAATCACAGAAAGACAAAGTTGTTTCTTTGGGTCAAGGAGACCCTGTGAACGCAGGCAAACTTGAGTCATCCTAAGAATTTCCTACACAGGCAAGATGATATAGGCAGCAAAATGGTGGAGATATACCATACAGGAGAGATGCTTGGAGAAAGTGGAGAAGCCATCAGGCAGAGGGGAGAATTCCTGACAGCAGTGGTTCATCTGTAGGTCCACACAGAGGAGATCTCTGAAGAACCCACAACAGGGCTGTACAATGAAAAATGCAAACATGTATTGAGGTGTCTGTTTTTTTTAGAGTGGCCAAAACTTAAGGAAAGTAAATCCTTGTGACCCTTCCCTCTTCTGTCTCCTGCCACTCCAATCCTGAAGGAGCCAGAGGCAAAAGGGAGAGTAGAGGAGGAGGGATGGAAGAGGAAGGCAAAAATGAGTGAAGATGTGGACATACCTTTCCTTCTCTACTCCCAGGCCTGAGTTGAGGAAGGGAGAAGTTTTGAATTAGAAGATTTGAAGTTGTGATTTTTTTTTTTTAAATGAAACTGAACTACCTAATATTGTCAATAAGAAAGTGACTAGAAAGGCTATGGAATCTACTTGAGCTGCCAGGGACAGAGGAAGTGAATGCAGCAAAGCACAGTTGGAAGGGAGAAAGGCTTCTGTTTGCACCCTGAAAAGCCATGTGTGGGAACTGACCAGTAATTGACCATAATCGAGCACTCAGGAAAAATGAAAATGGAGAACAAACATGGAAATAACTTGTAGTTTCTAATTACTGGGTATCCAATCTGAGTTGCACCATCTAAGTCCCATAAATAATTAACGAAATTTGGTATTGTCTCATCAGTTTTGCGCTCAGATGGAACTTGTGCCATTACTGTTAAATGCAGGATTAATAATGTCCAAGATCCCTATTGTCATATTTACTGAATTTGACTGTGGGTTTTTGTATTTTTTTTTTTTTTTTGTGATATGACTTGAATTTCTAAAAATTTCAATGCCACTTGTTTGGTATTTGTCTTTTTTTTTTTTTTGAAAGTGCTGATATAAACAAAAATTTGAAATTTATTTACTACTATAAGAAAAGCTTATCTTGAAATGGATCTACTATTGAAGAAGGAAGAGTTCATAAATGTCTATAAGTTTCCATGTTCACCTCTGCTGCCTCCAAGTCTCATGGTTGCATATAGCTCTTATGCCCTTGGATGACTTGGTTCTAGATAGGTACAAGGTAATGGGTTGTTAATAGGCATCTTGATTAAAGTGTAATGAAATTACTTTTTTTTTTTAACCATTGAGAAAATGCTCACTATTCCCATCAGATTAAGAGCAGGCTAAATGTCTATAAAAAGGAGAGCATGCTTATGTTGAAAGGCCCTAGAGACACCTGAGTGGCTCAGTCAGTTGTGTCCAACTCTTGATTTTGGCTCAGGCTGTGATCTTAGGGCTGTGAGATTGAGCCCTGTGTAGGGCTCTGTGTTCAGCAGGGAGCTTCCATAATATTCTCTCTCTCCCTCTCCCTTTTCCCCTCCCCCCACTTACTCTCTCTAAAATAATCTTAAAAACAAAACAAAAACAAAAAACCCAGAAAGGCCTTCTACTCACACAATGAGATCTTAATGTGTTTCTAAATTCTGTAAAAATTTACATCTTAGTCTGCAAAAAAGGAATTTTATAGAGTGCAAATTCAAAGCTCTCCTACTTTGAATTTATTCTTCAAACACAGCTGTGGCAAGCAGAGTCCTGAATTTTTCTAGAGCAGCTGAATATCCACTATGACACTTATTTTAACTGTGCTTATGTTTGTGACTAGACCGCCATGTTTTCCCCATGTGTCGAAAAGGCTCTTCTGGTCCTCCCACAACCACATCCCTGCATCTTCCTCTAGTAGATGTAGCTAGAATGTTCTTCCATGCTTCTCACTGTTCTCTCTCTTTGCCTGTTGGACTCATCCACCACTTCTCTGCTTATTCTTTCAACAAATGGAGGACTGTCCCACTGGGCTGATGAGTTTTTATTGGTGGAGAGGGAGGAAATGGAAGAGATAGAACTAAGAAGAATAAATCATTTTATAATCCAAAGCAGTTATGTAAAATAAACACTTGCTGGGAAAACTACTGGATGTGTTGCTGATGAGACTCTAGGGTCTCTGTCCATGGAGCCATTGAGGTCAAGAATCCCTGAAGTGTCATTTTGTCAGGTGGAGACAACAGTGTGGCCTTGACCTCACTGGTGACATGGCTGGCGGCCACTCCTGAAGGCCACAAGCTCCTTCAGCTGCCTGCACTGTCACCCTGCTTGTTTTCACCACTAAGTATTTGAGTTGAGAAGTTAAGACCGAGAAGAGTAACCTCTCTAAAGGCTAAAGAGATGTTTATTTCATTGTAAAGAGTAAGCCAAAAGGAATTTTTTTTCCCTCCAAACCCATTCTCTGGCCAGTGCCTACATGAACAAACAAGTCTGTGTGACAGAAATGATGCATTTGGTCCTCCAAAGTGTTTTGGCTTTCCCCACTTGAGTTGCTGTGGAGTTAATCCTAAGATAAGGAGAAAAGATGCCGACTTATTTTTGTAAGGACTGACTCCTCAGACAACTATTAGATGTGAACAAATGTCTGATCCATTTCCATGCATGAAAGCCAGTCTGGAAGTCTGTCAGAAGGGCTCTGCTGAGTCGAATGGAAGGATGGTGAAAGGAGTTATGTTTCAGAGGCCCACTACAAGAGCCTAGGCAGCAAGCTTGGAGTCCTAGGAGGTGTTACCAAATGCCAGGAATCCATTGCAAATTCAGCTCCACTATGAGAGCTGGACAGCGCCTCTCTATCCACCATAGTCCTGGTTCTGTAACTTGAAGCAAGTGTTCTGGTGGTGGTGTGATTTTCCTCCCTGTGCTGCTTCTTGGACAGAAAATTCAGTTGAATGCTGCTGTCTGCCATTCCTCCAGGAGGTCTGGGATGCCATGACCTTGAAGGAGCCCCCCTCTGTGGTACATCTTCACAGGTGAGTGAGCCTCCTGCCTCAGATTGGATAGATTCCTGATTCCAAGGTGTTCAAGTGTGGTCTAGGTGTGGTGTATGTGTATGTGGTGGACCCTGGTGTCTGATTACCTGGATTTGAATCCCAGTTTTCTGACTTACATTCTGTGTGACATTTGTTAAGATATTTCACTTTCCTCATTCATTTCCTCATCAGTGTTCTCTGCTCCACGTTTCTCCCCTGTGTCTCTGCATTTGTCAGCTAGAGTGCCTTGCACTTTATGCACCTTTCTTGTCTCGCATACTACATCACATTGATGCCTAATATGCTAAGGAGATAAAAATATGTAATTATTTCCTATCGTTTTCAGGCAGTCCTATTAGAAGAGCGTACCCTGGTAGCTAGCAAGGATTTATTTTTCAGAACACAAACAATTTCATCATTCTCCATGTAATGCCCTTTAGGATGATTTACATTTTATGTAGATGTATAGATTCAGAAGACACACAGTTCAAATCTCAGAAAGGATATAAAGGAACACAGTGATATGATGCCTTCCCACCCCTGTTTCTTATCCATCCTGCTTTTCTCCTCCATTTTATTTTCCCTTTGGCTTTGCTGAGATATTTCCTGCATATAAATTCAACATGAATATTCCTTTATCTCCTCAGTTTTTGCACAAATGATGGCACACTATATATGCTTTTCTATAATTTTTTGTTAAGCTAACACTAACATCGTCATCCTGGAAGTCTTTCCCCACTAGCATGTAATAAGGTCCCTCATATTTTTAGAATCTGTATATTATCATGTCTTGTGGTTGCATGGGTGAGTATCTCATCACTTATCTGTAGATGGACACCTGAGTTGTTTCTAATCTTTTGTGTTTGCAAATGATGCTGTGGTGAGTAACTTTGCCCTGCCGCTATTTTCATGTGTTGACATAACTTGAATGCATTCTGACAAGAGGAATTACAAAATCAAAGGTACATGCTTTTGGGAATTGGATAGATAATGTTAGTTTGCTTTCCAGAGAGCCTATGACCATGAAAAGTCCCACTCAGGTATGTGGGGATTCCTGTTTCCCCACAGCTTTTCCAATACCTGACAATCTGATAGGTGAAAATCAACATCTTATTGTCATTTTCATGTGCCTTTTTTCTTGGCCTTTTCATTATTAATGACCATTTTAATTTTCTTGTCTGTGAATTATCCATTCATGGTTGTTGCCTATTTTTCTTTTTGATTACTAAGGGCTCTTTACATATGAAGGGAATCAGCTCTATGAGTATGTTCTATATTTCAAATATATGTTCCCATTTTGTTGTTTGTCTCTCAGAATTACTTAATATCCTTAACTTTATTTTTTTCTATTACCACTTCAAGATTTTGTGTTACACTCCCAGCTCTGTCTCAACTCAGGGAGACTGTCAGGCTTTGCCTGGTTTTCCTTCCCTGAACTTTGGTCTGCAAATCCGGTCCAAGCTGTAAGCTGGGCAACCTTAGTGTACACCCAGGAACAGAACTGTTGGGTCCTAGGGTGTGTGTGTGTGTTCAGCTTTAGCTGTCAGAAAGCTTTCCCAGGTCCCACTGAGTGAGAGCTCTGGCTGTCCACTCCCTTGTTAACACTGGGTTTGTTTGTCTCTAATTTTACTCATTTTGGTGGGAATGGTTTTAAATTTACATTTCCCTGATGACTAATGGTGTTCAACAGAGGAAAAGATGCACTAGTGTTTCATCTTTGTCCCAAACTAAGATAATTATAGAACTGGTTTTAAACCAGCACCAATCAATTGATGGCTAAAAGCCAAGGGATTGAATGACTTTCTTCAGTAGATATAAGCCTCTCTGCGACATGGAGCTATAGTCTCTGAATGGTACCTTTTGATAAACAGAAGTGCCAACTTTAATTTACTTCTATTTGTTATGTTTTACAATTTGGGGGAATGCTTTAGTGTAGTGTACAAGAAATCTTTGTTGGGGTGCCTGGGTGGCTCAGTGGGTTAAAGCCTCTGCCTTCAGCTCAGGTCATGATCCCAAGGTCCTGGGATCAAGCCCCGCATCGGGCTCTCTGCGCAGCGGGGAGCCTGCATCCCCTTCTCTCTCTCTCTCTGCCTGCCTCTCTGCCTACTTGTGATCTCTGTCTGTCAAATAAATAAATAAAATCTTTAAAAAAAAAAAAAAAAGAAAGAAATCTTTGTCTACTACAAGATTATAAAACATTTTTCCCTGTTGTATTTCAGAAACTTTGTTTTACCATTCCCACTTGATCTGTAAATGTGGAACTGAGTTTTTTGTTTGGAGTGAGGTAGGGGTTAAGATAGTTTCTTATGTTCTGTGTATTCAATTTACATAGAACATTTTATTGAGAAAATTATTTTTTCCATTTTCAATTGCTCTGTGGTGTCACTGTTGAAAGAAATCAAATATTTTTCCAAGCATCAGTCTGTTTCTGGATTCTTAGAATTTTCTCCTATAGGAAGATTTTTTAAATATAAATTCATTTTTTTAGACAGGAAACTACACCAATTTCCCATTTCTTTTTTTATATTTGTTGTGCTAAATTTTTAAATTATTGGAATAAATTTGATCATTTTATTTTTCCTCCTGTATTATGTTATAAAAATCTCAAACATGTAGGAAAGTAAAGAATTTTACAGTGAAGACCCATATATATACCACTTACATTCTATAGTATCTGTTCACTGTACTTCATTATTTATCTACTCATCTCTTTTTTCCTATTTTTTCACTTATCTTTTTTTAATAAATTTCAAAGTTTGCAAATGTCAGTATAATTTCTGCCAACTACTTCAGAATGCATAGGATTAATCTGTGTCCAGTTTTTTTTGTTTTTTTTTTTTTGCTTCTTTTTCTTTGGAGGTAAAATCTATGTTAAATTATACATGTCTTAGATGTACCAATTTGGGTAGTTTTGACTTTGCGAACTAAACCCTGACCAAGATAGAGAATACCAGCATTACCTCAGAAAGTTTCTTCATGCCCTTCCCCGTGAATCACCTTTTCAATCCCCTCCTCCAGGCAAGCATTGTTTTGATTTTCTCTCTCTCTCTCTTTTTTTTTTTTTTACCATAAACTAATCTTTCCTTTCCTAACATTTTATGTATATGGAATCATATGGTATATTCTTTTATGTGTTTTAATGTGTTTTAGACCTGTAGCAATGGTCCCATTGACAGTCCAGATATTGATATATTTGACTGTCTGCCTTCTCTTTTTTCTTTTTTTTTTCCCGCTTGGTGGAACGGAGGATTAGTCTTGACAGGACTATGTCAATTTTATTTCTTTTTAAAGGAATAACATTTGGTTTCTGGGCATATGTAGTTTGTATTATTTTATTAGTTTCTACTATTTGCTATTTTTTTCCTTCTGCAATATTAAATTAGCTGCTTTTTTACAGATGGCTTTAAATGCTTAAATATTTTATATTTTTGCTCTCTTTTTATCTGATCTATGCACTTATGACATAATTTCCCTGTAAGATGGGTTTGTTTACATTTCATAAACTTTGATATATTTTATTTTTATTGTTATTTGTTTGAGTATATTCGTTATTCCATTATGATTTCTAAATGGATTTGGACCTTTGAGTTATATAGGAGGGTATTGTTTATTCCTGGGGGGGATAGTTAGGGAGATGGATTCTTATTTTTTAAAAATTGCCATCTAGTTTAATTCTGCTCTGGCCAGAGAGAATAGTCCATATGATTTCACTCTTTGACAATTGTTGTCATTTGTTTTATGTCAATTTTAACAAATCTATCTTGCACACTTGAAAACAAATAGGTATTCTGTAATTGTTGCTCTCATGTTTTAAATTAGAATAGGGTCTCATTAGGGTATATTTTTCATATCCTAATTTCATTTCTTGAAGTATTTAAAAAATTCTACAATGATTGTTTATTTCCATTTCTGTACTTCTTTCAAATGAGCCTCTTTTATTTTGAATTTAGAATTTAGAATTTAGAATCACTATATTTTCCTACTCAACTGACACTTTCATAGTTTTAAAATATTCTTTTTTAATCTCTAGAAATTCTTTTTGCCTATCTGATATTTCTAGATCTACGTCAGTTTTCTTTCTTAATTAGCATTTTAATGGTATATCGTTTAACATCCTCCGACTTTAGAACTTTCTGTTATTTTATTTAAAATGTATTTCTTGTAAGAATATAATTTAGTTTTGTTTCTCTTTGTCTATAATTTTGATCTTCATTTTTAATAAAATTGCTGATGTATTTGAGCTTAAATCTACATTTATATTTGTTTTCTGTTTACAGGTGCACTTATGTTCTATGATTCTGTCTCTGTTCTTTTATAATTTCTTTTGAATTAATTAGATTGTTTTTATTATCCTATTGTGTTCCCTTTATGAGCCTTTTTTTTTTTTTTTTTTTCTGTACTGGATGCCTTAGAGATTTCAACAAGTATTCTTAGCTTATGATATCTGATATTACTCAGTAATTTTACCATTTCAAGTACTGTAAGAAACTTAGAATATTTTAAATCCATTTGCCCCCCCTTATATTTTATGCTATTTCTTCTCATTATACACACACACACACACACACACACACACACGTGTGAAGACATTATTGCCTTATATACCAAATGATCATTTAGATTTATCCATATAATGACCATCCACTGTTCTTCACTCATTCTTTTCTGTGTTTCCAGGCTTCCTTATGAGATCATTTTCTATTTGCCTAAAAATATTCCTCTTGGTGTTTCTTTTAGTGTAAGGCTACTGGTGATTTGTTTTGTTTTGTTTTTTTGTCTGAGGAGTCTCTATTTAACATTCATATATTAAAGATATCATTATAAAGCATAAAATTTCATTATCTTCTGCCTTCTATTATACTTGTTGAGAAGTAAGGTTTTAGGTTTATTATGGCTATTGTTATAGAGTTGTACTTCAAATTTTTTTTTGTTCCTTATCTTTTGTTTTCAACTTTTTAGTATGATAACCCATGGAATAAATTAATTGTATTTATTCTTCTTGGCATGCATAGCAGTTCTTGAGTCTGTGATCTGATGCCTTTTATCTGATGCCTGATATCTGTGGGAAAATTATAAACCATGTTGTCTTTAAATATCTTTTTCTGCATTATTTTCTCTCTACTTTCCTTCTGAAAGTCCAATTACATATATGCCATACTTTCAACTACATCTCATATGTGTTTGATACCCCATTTGGTATCTTTCATCCATTTCCCTCTCAATAATTTGGTCTAGATACTTCTTATCTAAGGTCTTGTTCAAAATTCACTCTATATCTGTGTCTAATTTGCTGACAAAAACACTCTTAGTTTCAGTTATTTTTCAGTTTTATAATTTCCACTTAATCATATATATCATATATGTTGAACTACATCTTGACATCTAATTTCTTGAATGGGTTAATCAAAGTTATTTTTAAGATCCTGTCTTATAATTCTGTCATTAGGATCTCTGTTGGATCTGTTTTGTTGTCTCTGATTTCCCCTGGTGTTTGATCATGTAGTCTTTTCATCTGTTTGCTTGACAACTTTTGATTGAATATCTTCCATTCTGTTTGGTGAGTTGCAGAGAAAATTTAAGACACTTGATGTTGTTAATTTCCTTTAGAGAGGATTTTTTTTGCTGTTAGATCAGAGGAAATTAGGTTGGAGGCATATTATCTGAATCCAACAAGGGCTTCAGTGTTTTGGGAAGTGGTCTACATCTTGTTCATTCCTATTCCTAATATAAAACCTTTGAGAGTGTTTAAAGTGAACAACTGAGGTGTTCACAAGTATGCATTCTTCTTGACAAGCCTTAAACTCTAGGGTCCAATTTTTGTACACTAAATCTATAAGGCTGTCAGTAACTCTACTCAGCTTCTTTTCCTCTCAAACTGCTGTTTCCTTCTCTTCTTATCTGCCTCTTATCTACCATATTTTAGTCAGCAGATTCCTCAAGGAAAAAAGTAACATCCAGGCAACTCTGTGTGCTTCTGTATCTGGATCTTGGCTGCTCAAGTCTCACTGCTTTCAGACAAGGTTTTTGGGGTTTGTTTGTTGTTTGTTTTTAAACATCTTTTCCAGCTACTCTAGTTCTCATGATAGAGCTGTTCCCCAATCATTTATCCTCTAGTTCACTATTATCACATAACTTCCTAGTATTTTCCTTGAACTACTAAATGTGATTTCAGTTCTCCTATTTGATATAAGGCTTTTGAACACCAGCTATTAGAGGATGGGAAAGACTCAATTGCTGAAAGCCAAGAAGCAAGGCCAGTGTGAAGATGTCTAATGAACATGTGTGTTGTTCCAAGTGAAATGAATTTTATATGGGGGATTGGAAGAAAGAGAAGAAGAGGAGGGGGAGGAGAAGGAAAAGGAGGAGGAGAAGAGGAAGAGGAAGAAGAAGGGAAAGAAAAAAAATGGATTCCTGCTCCAAAGTTAGTATCTGGTGAAAATATAATTTTCATGGCCATCAGTCGTGTCTGGTTTACAACACAGGCCAAGATAATTAGTCAGCAACCATGGTCTATTAAAGAAGTGAAAAATCTTTAGGGACAAATATGAGAACAGAGAAACTTTAGATGTTTAATAAGGAATAAAAACAAAAGAGATGTGTTAATTATTAGAAATATTTCTCAATTCTGCCTCTGCCTGGTCATGGACATGATTGTGAAGCCAGGATAAGTAATTTGCAACAAAACACAGGTATCACTCAAGCCAGGGAAGATGCACTCACATAGACCTGGGGTGGAAGGTGGGTGAGATTTGGAGCTTAAACTGTGTCATAAGGTAAGTGGGAAGACTAAAAGCCCTCTCAAATATGTATGTGCCAACTCAAAGAAGAATAATATTGATTCTCAATGCAATCTACTTAATATTTGGTGGTTTTTAAATATTTCATTAACTTTAAGTTTTAATTATAGGTTTTTGACATCTCAAGTATTCATAGAAGCAATGATGGAGACAAATTCTGTGAAGTTAAACACCACGAGAATTAAATTTTAAAATACAAGATTTGAGCTATAACCATGAAGATCCTTTTTCTCGATGCTGCACAGAAAACTGAGAGGACTATCCTGAGCTCTCTCATCAGAATCACAGGAGGTAACAAAAAGACACACTGTCCATTTTGTCTCTCTGTGGCAGTAACAACATTCTTCACATTATGTAATCCACTAAGGTTACATAAGAAACCCACTACAAAGTGGGAGTCACAGAATAATAGCAAAATGACAACTGTGCCGGTGTGTGTGTGTGTGTGTGTGTGTGTGTGTGTTCAGTGCCAGTTACTTTAAGAAGGTGGGAAATCAAGCTTTTAAAGGTGATGGGCAGGAGGGAACATGATGAAAGTGTTCTTGCATATCTTAAAACAATCCTGTGAACATGTAAATAGAAACTGCTCAGCTTCAATGGTATTAAGAAGAAAACACCTGCAATCCCTCCTGGCAACCATAGGCCGGGCTGACTGCTGGTATGTCTGCACTTACAGTGTAAAATCAGCAAGAGGAAAGTGCGCTTCCTTCAGTAATGAAGAGACTGGACCAACACTGGTCACAAGGCAGAGTGATTTCCATTATCTGGAAAACTTCTCAAGCGCTGTATCTCCTACAGGAAGTCCTTTAGATTTTAACCTGAGATCCTCAATTTAAAACAAATTAAAGAACACCTAAGTGTAAGCTTTTTGGAGATAATTCTCTATATGGCCTTCTAGTTATGTTTCAATTTTTTATCTTGCTATTTCTGTTTAACTGTTACTGGGAGGTAATAACACTGTGTGCTGTTTACTTGGAAAACCCTTTTCTGAGTGTTGGATTGGAAATATTTTAAATTACTTAGGGTACTCACTCTAAAATTAAGGGGGCTCATGCTAAGATTTGGACATATTATAGGATGCATATTATAGGGTGGACAGACTCTGCCAGACTCTGCAATTTTACAAGTTCTGGGAATTCTTGAGGAAAAATAGTGGTACAAATAGAATATATATACATACACATACATATATGTGTATATAGGTACACATATATATCTATATACACATTTATACACACATGTGCAGTATATATTGTAGACTTATATTATGTATGGGTATTATATGTTACATATTGATATTATGTATAATGTGTATCTATGCACATATATATATTTATATACATGTATATTATAGGTATTATAAGAATTATTAAATTTTGGACCAATACCAAACAATCTTAAGCATTATTTCTTTGTAATTATAATTAGATATTTCCTAGCTTAAAGTAGGATTAGCATTAAAATTACAGAATCACAACAATTGCTTTGACTGTGCTGGGACCCACAGGAATTATCTTCACCCTCAGAGTTCATTCTATATATGGTATATGGCACAGCTCATGATCTTGGTGTGGGTTCTGGTCCTTCTCTTCATCCTCCCTGTTACACAGGAAGTACTCAGAGCTTGTTTATTCATGTTTCCAGTGCAGTCCTCAAACCTTCCTCCTGTCAGCTGAGGCCTGACTTTCTCTGCAAATGCACTGTCATTCCCCTCTCCCACCCGGCTTCTACTTCTAGGACCCACCACACATTCTAGTGCAGTCGATGTTCGTTGCTGTTGTTGGTCCAACAGAGATGTCTCATCACCTGTGATCTCCACCCGTCCTTGTTGGTCCAACAGAGATGTCTCATCACCTGTGATCTCCACCCGTCCCCCTTTATTCTGCACCCTAGCACTTCTCAAATCCTCTCTCTGGGAAGCTATTCTGCTTTCTTTTTTTCTCCCTTGGTCTTTGTTCCTACCTTTTAAGGCCATTCTTCCAAGTCTGCATTTCAAAGTCAACAGATCAGACTAGAAATTCCCCTAGAATGCAAGGAAGCCAGCCAGAGAATACTTTCAGTAGCAGAGTGGGTGAGACAGAGGAGAGTCACATACAAACCCATTTGGTCTGAATTATGAATATGTTTATGAATATGGAATCCTTTCTCTTTATCACATCAGCATGTTCCAGATTCCTACATACCTACATTTTCAGTTAGTGTTTAAATTGAAACCTCTCTTAGGAAGGAATAGAGTAGCACTTCTCAAAGTTGAAAATACAAACTGATTGCTTGGGGAAGTTGTGGAAAAACCACAGATTACGATTCCAAAGGTCACACAAGGAGCACGAGACTCTGTCTTTCTGACATACTCCCTAGTGTTGATTATGCCTCCAGGCTCAAGTCCACACTTGGAGTGACAAGACTGTGGGTTCTGAAATATTTCATAACTTCTAATTTAAAAATTATTTTACATAAAGTTTTCAACACTTATATTTATAAATCAGTACAATGATACAACAGTTTCTTAGGGTAAGATTTAGAAAAAAAAAAATATGTTGCATTTCTCCCCCAGAGCATCTACCACAGCAGACCATCAGCCATATTCCCTCAGTACTGGGCATCAAGAGTTTTAGGGGAAATAAGGGGAGACCTGGGCTCTGATCTCTCCCCTGCCTTCATGTATCCCAAATGCTGCTCAGAGCTACTATACAACTATCTCTCTCAGAAAAATAATGGTGGGAGCATGTAGGGGGAGTGTTCTTGATTAGAAGAGGTGGGCATGATTTGGAACTATAATTTTATTAAAGATGGAGAGGACATATTCATTTGTATGGTTCTCTTACCAACAGATCTTCCATAAACAGCAAAACCAAACCACATAAAAGGCAGAGAGAACAATGGGACATCCTAGCTGCATGAAAACTTTTGTGTAAACACCCAAATAATGAGTACCAGGCATGGCTGGTCACAGGTGAGGATATCAGTAGGAGCCAAGTAGGCCGTAGGAGAAGCTGAGCTTAAAACCAGGTTCAACATGACACATGAAAGGAAGGAACAAAGCCTGGAATGAGGGCCAGGAAGTCGAAGGAAATGAAAGCTGTGAGCAGAGACAAGGCAACATGTGTAGGATGGGCTAGTCTCCAGAGGTCCTCACGCAATAACCACACACAAGAGAGGAAGGTCTCATCTCAGCATTCAGCAGTCCCCTGGCAGGACTGTAACCTCAATGTAAGGGCCCAAACTGGGTAAAAGAAAGACAGAAGAGTTGCTCCAACCCAGAGTTTGAGCATAGTGTCCTGAGGTCTTGAAGAGGCAGGGCTACTTAGGAGAAAGTGAGAACATGAAATGAGAGAATAGAATCTTACTGTCTTCTGCTCTAAGAGCCAACAGATGTATCCAAAGAGAGACCCAGGTTCAGAACATGATGATTATTCTATGATCAGACTGGGGGGCCTTGGGCTCCTTTCATGGACCTACCCAAGATGTAGAAGGAGAACCTTTATAAGTAGTCATGGATAATGCTCTTAATTTGGAGTCACAAACCCTTTCTAGCGGTGTGGACTTGGTGAGTGGCTTCGCCTTTCTGACACTGTTTATTCACCTCCTTGTAGAATAATACTAATACCTTCCTGGAATTATTGTTGTCTGAATCAAAAATAATGATGTAAAGTTTTTCTTTTTACTTGGCTCATAGATAAAACCTAATGAGTCTTTCTTGTCTCTGTCAGAATGTTACCTAATGTAGGATTATGGCATTAACAGACAAGATGAACCGTAACTTAAGTCCATCTTCTAGATGGTACAAGCAATGGTGAAGATGGAAGATAAAAACACATTGTTTGGGTATACAAATGTTTCATGAGTTTATCAAACCAGAATAAGAATTTATTATGCCACTGGCATTGTGTTCACTTTTGCACTGTGAAACAAGCTCAACTGGACTAAGCCTGCCAACTACTTTCAAGTGCTGGGAATTTGTTTTATCCCAGTTTCTGTTTTGGAGGGAAGTAGTTAAATCCTTTCTGAGTTTCTTCTCTCAGCTGGGAAGCAAGCAAGTGAAGACGATATAAGTACAAGGTTTTCAGATTTATTTGAAATGTAAGAAGACAGTTAATTGTCCAGTAAAAAAATAAATGTAAAAACAGCTAGCAAGCTTCTAAAAAAAGACCAGAGGCATGTGGTGTTTAAATTAAAAAAAAAAAAAAAAAACCCAAAAAACCAAACCCTAATGGTTGAGGATCATGCTTAGTAAATCTACAGCTTAATTAGAAGTTGTAAGACCAGACTTGCCCCTTCAGAAGTAGATATAATAAATTAAAAACACCTTAGTTAGTGATTCATGTAGGTAATATTTTTGACACATTTTTCTCAGGCTGTCAAAATGAAAAAAAAAAAAGGACAAAAGCATTTAGCATGATGATTCATTGAAACACTGTCAATTGCCTTCTCGAATTGAGTTCCCTTTATCCTGAAGGTTCAGAAGGGCATCACGTAAATCATTTTTCTTTCAGTATATGTACTTTTTGTTCTTCTGAAATGTAGTCAGCTTCCAGTAAGTTCTTTGTATATCTGCTTTAAAACACCATGAAGCTCTACTAGAGGTTCTGTGACCAAAGGCTGTAAAAAGTGCTATGTGTTTTTAAATCTTGACACTCCACTCCAGGTCCAGACTCACTGCTCTGAGCTGCAGCCTGGGTTGCTTTGGTGCCATCTTAAAGATGGGCGTCTTGAGGCACCTTGGTGGCTCAGTTGTTAGGCATCTTCCTTCGGCTCAGGTCATGATCCCAGGGTCCTGGGATCAAGCCCTGCATAGGTTTCCTGAAGGAAGCCTGCTTCTCTCTCTCTCCTACTACTTCTGCTTATGTTTCCTCTCTTGCTGTGTCTCTCTCTGTCAAATACATAAAATCTAAAAAAAAAAAAAAAAAAAAAAAAAAAAAAAAAAAAAAAAAAAAAAAAAAAAAAAAAGATGGGCATCTTTGTGGGTTTGGAATCCCTGCCTCTCCCCCTGACTTGACTTTATTTATTTATTTTGGGACCTCAGGGACACAGAATTGAGTTAAGCATGTGACAGATTTTTGTCATTGTTTGTGCAAGCACTTCTCTTGTTGGATATGTTTTCTTTCTCCTTCTCGTCTCTAGCTTCATGTACTGAGCATGCTACTTTCTAATTCATCCTGTGTGTTTACTTAAATACGTGGGACTGTGTCCTGTGACACTGCCAGGATACTTGTGTGCCCTTTTTTTTTTTTTTTTCAATGACATTAGTTGTACTGTGCCATGGGTCTCCATTTGCTTTGCTGCCTTTTCTTTTCCATTTCAAATCCTTCTAATCTAGCCATGTTGCTATAAATAAAGAACTCATTATTTCGGACAACCCAGAGTACATGCCTTTCATACTAATTAACTTTTCCTCTAGTGATGAACCTTATGTTGCTTCCTCACTGCTATGATTAATACAATGAATTTGAACAGGTATTTTGCCAGGATAGACCTAGGGATAGAAGAGGTGTTTTGCTAGGTTCCATTCTACTTATTTCTTGAAGTATTTTTAGATTGCTTTTCTGCTGAGGTATACCAACTTCTATTTCCACCTATAGTTCATAGAAGTGTCTTTCCCCTCATCCTGGCCAACACTTGCTGATATGTTCATGATAAGATGCCCCACTCACTGAAAATCGGAGACAGAACTCTCACTTGACGCGTTTCCACCATGATTTCCTTGAGAGAGAGATGGCCATGTGATTGCTGTGGGCAGCGTTCAGGGAGTACGGCTGCTGGTCTGACGTGGTGGATGCTCTGAGGGAAGAAACACAATGTGTTTCTCAAAAGTCTTAAGAAAGTGCAAAGTCCTTGTACCGATTCATATATACATATTTAAAAACCTGAATGTAAAATATTTCTCAAATTAGAAGCTATAAAATCTTTTATATATTCTAAAATAATTTATATATCTCTTCCCTCCTCTTTTACTGTTTAGTTTTAGAGGTTTTACCTATCATATTTAGATATTTTATGAGCTTGAAGTTTGTTTGGGGATGATTGTTTGAGGTAGGAATCTGGGTTTATTTTGATACTATGTGTTAGTCAATGTTACCAGCATCATCTACTTAATCTTTATAATCTTTAATGATTTTCTTTTTTTATTTTTTAAGATTTGATTTATTTCAGGAAGAGAGAGCACAAGCAGGTGGAACAGCAGAGGGAGAAGGGAGAAGCCAGCTTCCCACTGAGCAGGGAGCCCAATGCAGGGCTCAATTCCAGGACTCTGGAATCATGACCTGAGCTGAAAGCAGATGCTTAACCAACTGAGCCACCCAGGCGCCCCTCCCTAGTGATTTTCCATAAGGTATCTACCACAGGCCACGCTTCCAAGTCTGTTTCTGGGATCACAATCCTTTTCCATTTTTCTATATATTCTTTGTGCTAGAATAGCCTTCTTACTTTTGTTTTTAATAAAAAGACATCTTTATTATTTGAGGAAAATTTATTATTTCATATGACTTCTAGAATTTAATAGAGAAGAAAGTTCCCTCCAAATTTCTGCTGGGTTATTTATTTTGATTACTTTTTGCTAATTGCATAATTTATGAAGATTGACATCTTTATAACTTCTGGAATCCCATCTATAAAGCAAATACATATTCTATTTGTTTAGATTTTCTTTCATATTCTTTAATAGAGGTTCCTTTTTTATTTTTTCCATAAAAGTTGTGTGCATTCTTGTAAGGGTGTTTCCCATTCTTCGTAGTTTTTGTGACAATTGTGAATGGTACCCTATTTTTTTTTTTTATATTTTCTAGTTGACTATTATCAATTATATAGAAATCCTAATGATCTTGTACACAGCACCCATAATGATCTTTAATCATTCAACTATTTATTATTCTCTTCCAATCCTTATTCTACTATTAATCTTACATATCATTTTTCTTTGGCCATCAGTATTATGTTGAAATTAATAGGAATGCTTCTAAAATTTCCTTAGTAAAAATGAGGTTTGGTTTGACTCTTAAATGCTGTTTTTGATGTTAAAACTTTCTCGAATTCCTGAGATGATATAATTTAGCATTACATGTGTTTTCCATGAACGGTTAGATTGTATAACTTAATAGATTAGTTACATGTTTGCATTTATGTGAAATTTTCTACAATATCATTTTGTTCTTTTGAAATATTCTTGTAGTAGCATCATAAAATAAAGGTGACAGCTTTCTCTTTTTTCCATATTATGGAACTAGAAGTAGATCATCTGGGGGCACCTGGGTGGCTTAGTCGGTTAAACATTTGCCTTCCGCTCAGGTCATGATCTCAGGGTCCTTGGATTGAGCCCAGCATCGGGCTCTCTGCTCATCAGGGAGCCTGCTTCCCCCTCTCTCTCTGCCTGCCTCTCTGCCTACTTGTGATTTTTGTCTGTCAAATAATGAATAAATAAATAAAATCTTAAAAAAAAAGATCATCTGTTCCTGGAGAACTTGATATAACTCAGCTATAAAATCACTTACTATTGGCAGTGATTCTGAGGGGAAAAAAGGGAAGTGGGAGCATGGTGCATCGCTTTCTGACTAGCATTTCAGTTTTTTTTAATGGTTATTGGTCCATTTATTTCTTGAGAATTTTAACATCTCTATAACAGATCTAGTTAAACACTTTTTATGATTATTTTCCTTATACATAGCTTTTTTTTCTTAATAATGTATGCATAGGGGTGCTTGGGTGGCTCAGTGGGTTAAGCCACTGCCTTTGGCTCAGGTCATGATTTCAGGGTCCTGGGATCGAGTCCTGCGTCAGGCTCTCTGCTCAGCGGGGAGCCTGCTTCCCTCTCTCTCTCTCTCTGCCTGCCTCTCCATCTACTTGTGATCTCTCTCTGTCAAATAAATAAATAAAATCTTAAAAAAATAATGTATTTAGACGTTTGTCTAAATTGTTAGCCTTTTTGAAAAATGCAGTTTGTTTTGTTAATTATTTCTATTTTATTTTTGTTCTCTGTTTCAATTTCACCCTTATTTTTATTCTCTTATTTCATATTTACTTTTATTCACTTGACCTTTTTTGCCTTTTCTTTCCCTGCCATCATTTCTTGTTTTCCAATTAAGCTATAAATTTCCTTGTAAGTAACTTTTTAACTATTTATCACAAACCAACATGTAGTATTTTCATTGTCATTCAGTGACCAATGGTTATTTTAATTATTTATTTTTAATTTATTTTTAAATTGATTGCCTGATTATCAAAACATATAGTCTAGTAATATTGACTCTTTTTCATTTATCAAAGTTTCTCTGTAGCTTAGTACCTACTTTTGTAATTGTCTTCTAATTGCCGAAGAAGAATATATGGTCTATGTTTACAGACCATGAAAAGTTCTGTTTATCTATTAGCCCAAGCACATCAGCTTCTGTGTCTTTTTCAATTATTTTGACTATTGGCCAATTACTTTTCAGGAGGAATTTATTGACATTCCCATCAGTTGTAAATTCAACTGTTTCTTCCCCCCTGTAATTCTGTCAGTTGTTAAAACTATATTTCTAGGTGTATATAGGCTCACGGTCATAATATCTTCTGGATTATTGTTTCTTTTCCTAACACTTAATAATCTTTGTCTTTTCTGATTTTTTAAAATCAAGATTTATTCTGTCTTTTATGTTAAAGTTCTTTCCCTGGTTATAATTTGGTTCGTATTTCATGGGTAAATCTTTTCTTCCATTTTTATTTTCGAACTTTCTCTCACCTTTTGTTTAAATATGTTTCTTTTAAATAATATAGTAATGGTCCCCACTTTTATTCAGTCTGAGTCCTTCTCTGTTAACTTAAGCATTTTGGGTAATTGCTGTCATTTAAAAACTGTTCTACTATTTTATTTCCTTTTATTTGCTACACATCTTGTTATTTATTTGTTTATATATCTCTACACCCAAGTGGGCCTCGAACTCATGGCTCCGAGATCAAGAGTCACATGCTCTGCTGACTGAGCCAGCCAGGCACCCCTATTTACCACACATCTTTTTATTTGTCTTGTCATTTTGGACCTTCAATTGGATTTATGAATTTTCCTTTTTTCTTTAAAGTTCAACATTTTACTGCTATTATCATGGCAATTTCTCAACGATAATACTTCTGTTTATTTTGTGAGGTTTTTTTAACATGTTCTAGAGCTTACCAACAACTACGTCTTCTTCTCGAGCAAGAGAAGTTAGTAATTTTAGTACTAAATTAAAATTTAGTAATTTTAGTAATTTAGTAAATTTTAGTAAATTTAGTAAGGTTAGTAATTTTCCTTTAGCCTCTCCCCCACAGTTAACGCATTAAAATATTTTTAGAGTTTTATACACACGTGTGTTTGCATTGTTATTGAGACAATGATAAAATTATAAATTTCGAGGCACTCTTTTTTCTTTTTTTTAAGATTTTATTTATTTGACAGACAGAGATCACAAGTAGGCAAAGAGGCAGGCAGAGAGAGAGAGGACGAAGCAGGCTTCCCACTGAGCAGAGAGCCCTACACGGGGCTCTATCCCAGGACCCTGGGATCATGACCTAAGCCAAAGGCAGAGGCTTTAACCCACTGAGCCACCCAGGTGCTCCGAGGCACTCATACATGTTATCATACACTGCTTCCTCTTCTCTCTGGACTCCTACAAGAGTGCTCTCTGAGGTTCTTTGGAGAGTCAACCATGTGGGGCACAGTGTGCCTTTATTTTATCTTCACATTTAGAAAAGACATTAGTTCTTTGTCTTGTGTTTTGAAACTATGACTCCATTGCTTTCTTCTACCCAGAGTTACTATTGTGAAATCTGTTTCTTTGAAGTGATGGTCTCCTATTTCTTTCCCGAAGACTTTTGAATTTTCTGCATCATTGATTTTTTAAATATTACTCTGACATGTTTAGTGGTTGAGATTTTTTTTTAATTTAAAAAAAAATTTTAATCAACATATAATGTATTATTAGCCCCAGGGGTACAGGTCTGTGAATTGCCAGGTTTACACACTTCACAGCACTCACCATAGCACATACCCTCCCCAATGTCCATAACCCCACCACCCTCTCCTGACCCCCCGACCCCCAGCAATCCTCAGTTTGTTTTGTGAGATTAAGAGTCTCTTATGGTTTGTCTCCCTCCTGATCCCATCTTGTTTCATTTATTCTTTTCCTACCCCCTAAACTCCCCAC
>PJEN01020231.1:0-27258 GCA_004024605.1 Pteronura brasiliensis | reverse complement strand
TTTATATGGAACCAGAAAAGACCTCGAATAGCCAGAGGAATATTGAAAAAGAAAGCCAAAGTCGGTGGCATCACAATTCCGGACTTCAAGCTCTATTACAAAGCTGTCATCATCAAGACAGCATGGTACTGGCACAAAAACAGACACATAGATCAATGGAACAGAATAGAGAGCCCAGAAATAGACCCTCAACTCTATGCTCAACTAATCTTTGACAAAGCAGGAAGGAATGTCCAATGGAAAAAAGACATCCTCTTCAACAAATGGTGTTGGGAAAATTGGACAGCCACATGCACAAAATGAAACTAGACCATTTCCATACACCACACACGAAAATAGACTCAAAATGGATGAAGGACCTCAATGTGAGAAAGGAATCCATCAAAATCCTTGAGAATACAGGCAGCAACCTCTTCAACCTCAGCTGCAGCAACGTTTTCCTAGGAACCTCGCCAAAGGCAAGGGAAGCAAGGGCAAAATGAACTATTGGGACTTCATCAGATCAAAAGCTTTTGCACAGCAAAGGAAACAGTTAACGAAACCAAAAGACAACTGACAGAATGGGAGAAGATATTTGCAAATGACATATCAGATAAAGGGCTAGTATCCAAAATCTATAAAGAACTTATCAACTTCAACACCCAAAGAACAAATAATCCAATCAAGAAATGGACAGTGGACATGAACAGACATTTCTGCAAAGAAGACATCCAGATGGCCAACAGACACATGAAAGTGTTCCACATCACTCAACATCAGGGAAATACAAATCAAAACCACAATGAGATATTCATACACAATGAGATCAAGGAGCATTTCACAGTCAGAGTGGCTAAAATTAACAAGTCAGGAAATGACAGATGCTGGTGAGGATGCGGAGAAAGGGGAACCCTCCTACACTGTTGGTGGGAATCCAAGCTGGTGCCACCATTCTGGAAAACAGCATGGAGTTTCCTCAAAAAAGTTGAAAATAGAGCTACCCTATGACCTAGCAATTGAACTACTGGGTATTTACCCTAAAGATACACATGTAGTGATCCGAAGGGGCATGTGCACCTGAATGTTTATAGCAGCAATGTCCACAATAGCCAAACTATGGAAAGAACCTAGATGTTCATCAGCAGATAAAGAAGTATAAAATGGATAAAAATGGATAAAGAAGAAGTGGTATATATATATACACACACACACACACACACACACACATATACAATGGAATACTATGCAGCCATCAAAAGAAATGAAATCTTGCCATTTGCAATAACGTGGATGGAACTAGAGGGTATTATGCTTAGCGAAATAAGTCAATCGGAGAAAGACAACTATCATATGATCTCCTTGATATGAGGAAGTTGAGAAGCAACATGGGGGGTTTGGGGGGTAGGAAAAGAATAAATGAAACAAGATGGGATCAGGAGGGAAACGAACCATAAGAGACTCTCTTAATCTCACAAAACAAACTGAGGGTTGCCGGGGGGGATGGGGATAGGGAGAGAGTGGTTGGGTTATGGACATTGGGGAGGGTATGTGCTATGGTGAGTGCTGTGAAGTGTGTAAACCTGGCGATTCACAGACCTGTACCCCTGGGGCTAATAATACATTATATATTAATTTTTAAAAAATGTAAAAAAAAAATTTCAGGGAGTGATAACTAAGGGGGAAATCTTCTAGGTGGAGGGAAGAATTTGACAAGACTTCTGTTTTTCTAATAAAAGTAAACAAAGAAAGACACACCCAACACTATCCCTGCTCCTTTGTTTTCTGCCATGAGCCCTAATAATAAATGTGGATGAGCGGAAGCTATCTTGTGACTCTAAAACAACAGATACTAGGATAAAGATCAGCACACTAAGGATGATAGGATAGGAACACAAAAACAGTTTGAATTTCTGCATCAAAAAGAAGTGGAATCAACAACTGCAGTATCTTAACATCCCTATTCTCTGTGAGGACATTGACCCCTTTGCTTAAGCCTATAATATCTTGTTGTTACTACATGTCGCTAAACACATTTCCAATTAATATATTATTATTTTATATTTGTAGGAGGATAAAGGGAAAACTAGGTCTAGAGACACTAAATGACTCAAAGTGACACCAAAATCAGTGAGGGACCTGAGGCTTGCGCAGACTCTAAAATCCATACTTATTCCATCAGTATACTACTGGATACAGGAAGATAGGGTAACAGTTCATCCCGGAGATCAAGGAGCATTTCACAGACATAGAGTAGCAATATTACCCTATGGGAAAATTACATTTCTAATATTGAGACAGATATTTTGAGATCCACTATTAGCCAGAAAACTATGAAACTTTTAAAAGGGATTCTAAAGATTAAGGAAGAGGCAAAGAAATACCAGCTGGGTACACATCTGTCTTTCTAAATTGATTTTCCCCAAATTAAAATTTTTCTTTGCTTAATGCATATTCTTATCTAAGCTTTTTAAAAAATCATGAGAGAAAAATTAGCTCCCATCTATGAAGACAACTGGACATCTCTGAGGACGCTCTCTCTCTGTGAACTCTCTGCAGCCATTGAATGATGGGCTAGTAATTTGTATGAACTTGTCATTGAGCCAACCTTGGTGTAGCTAATCACTGGTATATTGCTGATTATACTCTCTGAAGGCCATTTTATCCTGTGTTTTTTCACATTGTCTAACATGATAAACCAGATGAACAAAATAAATTGTGAAGCAATGTAGAGCACAATATTCAGTAGCTAACGAATGGATTGCATGACCTCAGAGGTCATTCCTGTCATGCATGCATGTAGATCTGTGGTTTTTCTTTGAGTTTAAATGGGCTCTGTTAATGTAATTGTTGAAAATCTTATTTTATTTAAGTCATTTTTCTACATTTTCAGCAAGCCCGTCAAGATCCACTAAGACGATCAATTTAGTTATTTTTATGGGTATCTGGGGTTACTTTTTCATATTTTTCACTTAAAGCATATTCATCAGCACTAAAAAGAAATGAGGTATCAAAGCATGAAAAGACATGGAGGAACTATAAATGCATATTACTAAGTGAGAGAAGCCAGTTGGAAAAGGCTACATGCTGTTTGGTATTAGGGCATCTTGAAAAGACGAAACAATACAGACAATGAAAAGATAAGTGGTTTCCAGGGGTGGGAAGGGTGGAGACATGAACAGGCAGAGCGCAGAGGAATTTAAGGAAGTGAAAATATTGTGTATAACATTGTAATGATGGATATATGTCATTATACATTTGTCCAAAACCAGAGAATTTACAACTCAAAGAGGTAAACTACAGACTTTAGGCAATTACGATACCATTAATGTAGGTCCATCCTTAGTGAAAACATACCATTCTACTGGGACATGTAGATAATGGGGAAAACTATGCATGTGTGGAGGGAGAAGAGATATCTGGGAAATCTCTACCTTCCACTCAATTTTTTCATAAGCCTAAAATGCTCTAAAAAAAGTAAAGTTTAGCTTTTTTGTGATAAGTTAATAGAAAATTTGAAGGCAAATTTGAGGGGTTGAATCTTAGTTAATTTCTTCTCTCACCAGTTCTTGTGTTTGACTGCTATGTGTGACCTTTTGTTATACAATACAAAAAATTGGAGACAACAGTGAAATGATAGACTAAAATTTTAAAAAATTTAAGTGTCCTATTAGAAGCTTCAGAATGTAAACTAGAGCATAAAGACTTGTGGATAGATAGAACACTGATCAATAAGTCAGATGATTCCAGATAGTTATAAAATGAGCTTCAAATATATTTTCTAAATCTACCATTTATGGCATATAAACCATATGTCAGACAGCACATTGTTCCCCTGCCCAACACCTGCCAGCACCACCATGTGCACATAAGAGACTCATCTACAATTAGGCATGATTATAAGTGTAATCGGGGCTAGGGAAGTGACCGTGTCACAATCAATCTGCCTCTCATAACTGTGAATTTGTTCCAAACTAATTGTCTTTTGGAATAATCTGAGATCCCTTTCCCATTAATCAAATCCATTGAGCTGTATTCAAGTTAGGTAAAAATACTAGGTTAAAAATATTGATTTCTGTATCAATGTGGGGCGCATACATAGCATCTGTATAGAAGCTTACAGCTTCTTTTGCTAGAAGTGACATTTTTTAGGCAATATTTTGGCCTTGTATAAAGTCCTCTCCTTTCCAAGTGTGCTGATGCTCTTCTGTATGGCTTACAGGTCTTGGCCCTCACCAACTGTAAAGGTTTTGCAATATCCTTATTTATATTTCTATTTGCAAATTGCACAAACTCTGATATTTGCTGTCCTGATCAATCAGTTTCTGTAAATTCTTCGCTTCTCTGTAAGGCTATTAACAAAATGCTAATTTTTCTATTCACCCAAGAGTGACTTCTTTATTTTCATGATCTAACAGTCCTGGGTTTCTGTTCTCTTCTGCTATCCTTGTTCACCTGGATTGTTGTTCAGTCCAGAAATCAAATTTGGCTCCTATTGCTTATTGTCATGACTCACTCTGTCTAACACCATTTAATACTAGTTAGTAGCAGAAACTCAGCAACATTACTTTTAATTATTTACACCAAATGTTTAAACTTCCACTTGGGCGCTGAGGATGAGTGTCGCTTGGCAGATATTTATTGAATGTGTGAAAGAATTGGTGTGTGAGGAAAACATTTGTTAACTAACTAGGAGGAGAAGTTTAATATCAGTAATTCCAGGAGGTACAATAATGAGTTTTGAGTGTTCATTATTTCTTAAAAAGTATACTGGAAATAGGGTACCTGTGTGGCTCTTTAGGTTAAGTGTCTGCCTTCTGCTCAGTTTATGATCCCCGGGTCCTGGGATGGAGTCCTCCATTAGGCTTCCTGCTCAGCAGGGAGTCTGCTTCTCCTTCTTCCCTTGCTCCTCCCCACTGCTCATGCACTCGCTCTCTCTCTCTCTCTCTCTTTGTCAAATAAATAAATAAAATCTTTTTAAAAAGGGTGCTGAAGATGAAAGATGAAAACACTGATGTCACTTGACACTCATGAACTATTCAGAAAAGCTTTCACCTGACCGGGAAGTTTCCACACTGGCTTCTCCATTTTCTTAGGAAAATGAATTGCATGGTGTTCAATGCAGTAAATGATCATTAGTTTACTATGTAAACTGTTACTACGTAACATCATTCACATTTTCCTCATGCGTAGCCTGAACAATATTCCATTGTTTCGGGGTGCCTGGGTGGCTCAGTGGGTTAAGCCTCTGCCTTCAGCTCAGGTCATGATCTCAGAGTCCTGGGATCAAGTCCCGCATTGGGCTCTCTCCTCGGCGGGGATCCTGCTTCCCCCTCTCTCTCTGCCTACTTGTGATCTCTCTCTCTGTCACATAAATAAATAAAATCTTAAAAAAATTTTTCCATTTTTTCCAAAGGGCTTTCTAAGGGCTCTGCCAACAAATTGGAAGAACAAATAAAAATAAGCCCCTGACCTTGAGGAAGATGAGAGAAATAAAAGAGGTCATTTTGGTAACTGTCCATTCATGCAGAACTCTATTGTGTCGAAATACTAATTGATTCCCTACAATCCAAATCTGTTTCTCACCCTTTAGGATTAAGGATTTTTTTGTTGTTGTTATTGTTAATGGTTCCAAAGTATTTTGAATCAAGGAAACATGAAAATGGGAGAATAAGACAGTCAAGTTTTTTCCTTTTCAGTAATGTTTGAGTTCTTTCAAAAAGTTTTCTTTTACCAGTATTTAGGTACCTGGAAAGTGGTAGCATATCAGAATATCATTTTATAAGTATAACACAAAGAAATGGAATATTTTGTTCCAGTTCATCTAGAGTCCAGAAAAGCTATGTGAGTTATTCCTACTCCAAGCAAGCCAAAGTCCTTTAGATTTTTATATCCCAATCCCAGGGATGTTTTGCTTTGATGAAAATGTCATTAAACCCCTCTTTCATTGAAAAATTTTAGCAATAAAATATGGTATACAGTTTATCTGTGCATAGCCTGAACCTAATTGTTATTAATGATTATGATCACGCTATAAACTAGTTTATATGTATTATAGTTTTATATGTAGATATAGATATTCCTGTTTACCTAGTTTATAATCAATTTAATGCATTTTAGTGTTGTTATATCTCTTTTATTCTGTAGGTTAGGTAAATTTTTTATTGCCCTCTTCTCACATCAAATTTAAACTTTAGTGATAAATATAAATTAGTTGTGACTGGGAGTCAAATGTATGTGTTACTTTAATGAATTAGCCCTTTGGGAACCAGGCTCCCTTTACATGGCTGAGTCAGTTATTGAGTCCGTGTCCCAGTCTACTGAAGAGAAGTAAGATAGCAGTACTTAAAATTGTGTATTCAATAAACAAGGTGCCTCATCCGGCTTGTGTTATTTTCAGATAAAATATGTATTAGAGTTTGAGAAGAGAGTGGCTTAACTGATACAGATCAGATAGCAGGAGTGTTATATCAGTTATACAAAATATATGGATGTTGTCCTAGAAGCATAGTAGGCCACTAAACCATTTTGACATGCTTGTATGTTAGAAAGGGCACATAGCAGAAATACAGAGTACAGTTTGGAATTGATGAAATGAGAAAGCAAAGGTAAGAGAAAGACTAGTAAGAAGAATTTATTGCAATAATCTGGTGAATAAATAATGGGAAAACACAATCATAGCATAAGAGGAAATCCTGGGCAAAGTATAGGAGGGGGTGTAGGTTTCTCTTGAGAAACAGAACCAAAAGAATGTACACAGGAAAATATTTATTATAAGGAACTGAATCTTGCAATTATGGAGGCTGCAAAGTTCCACCATCTGCTGTCTGCAAGCTAGAAAGCCAGGAGTTGGTGGTATAATTTAGTCCAAGTCCAAAGGCTGAAAACCAGGGGAGCCAATGATGTAGATTCCAGTCTGGGTCTGAAGACCTGAGAGCCAGGAGTACTGATGGCAAGAGAAGATTGGTGTCCCAGATCAAGCAGTCAGGCAGGAAAAGCTCAGTTCTTACATATTCTGTCTGTTTGTTCTGTTCAGGCCCTCATTGGATTGGGTGATAGCTGCCCACATCGGGAGGGCAAATCATTTTACGGAGTCCACCAGTGGCAGCACTAATTTTACCTGGAAATACCCTCATAGACAAATCCAGAAGTGAGATTCAGCCAAATACCTGAGCACTTCATGATCCGGTCAAGTTGACACATAAAATTAACCATCACAAGTGTGAAACTGACAAGTGAGAAATTGTTGGTGACAGAAGTGGCTGGAAAACTTGAGACAAATACTTTTTAATAAATGGTTACCTATTTTTATTTATTTATTTTTTGTGATTCATATAATTTCATACAGTCCACCACTGCCTTGAATTGTTGGCATTTGGCTTGACATGGAAAAGAGAGAGAAGAGAATCTGTAAGAATCAAGATAGAGTACTTCTAAGAAGTCAAAAGGAGTAGGACATTTGATATGGGAGTCTCCCAGGGGTTTCACCAAACTATGGTGAGGTTCCTGGGCTTACTGTGTTTAGGAGGAGGCTTTGTTAGCTTTCTACTTGTTCCCTAAATACTAAGGAGAAATTGATCCCCAAATCCTAGCAAACATGTGTATATATACAAGCTAGAGTTACTCAAGTTGTAATTTTAAGGATTATTTGAAAAGAATTTTTAGTGAAAAAGCTTTGCACAAAGTATGACATATTCTCAATATAATGTATAAAATGTTGGCAGACAACAAGGGTTCTGGTTCTATTTGTGCTGCTTGCTCACTGTGTAACTGTAGATGAATTAGACTAAGTCTCCTTTTCCATATCTTTCATATTCCAAAGTGCTATGATTATAAGCACTGTAAGGTGATCACCTCCTAAAGGCTATGAGAATACAGTAGATGAATATGATATATGCCTCCTCTCTGCATAATTTCCAACTTTATGACCAAATCTGGCTAAATTTGTATGAGGCCTCTGATGGAAAGGTGGTGATTTTGGAGCTGTGCTCTTGAAGAATAATCACATGAAATAATTGTAGTGATCATTTTTTTTAGCAGCTCTTAAATACTAATTATTTATTAATTTTGATAGCATTTAGTTTTCCATAAACCTTACAGAATAGGGTTTATTATTCTCCTTTAGATAGGAAAATTGAGTTCTAGCAGTGTTTTAAAAAAAAAAATTAGGGGGAATAGCTTATTTAACTTCCAAAATTTCCAGGGAATACTTCAAACTCTTTAAACATATTTCTACTTGCCTTGTCAGGATGTCATTAGGCACTCCAGTTCCATAGCATTCAGTTGTGAAATGAAATGACTAGCATCCTCTAGTTCCATTAAAGAACAAGTGACATTTGCACATGTAACTAGAAAATATGGATTGTTAGTCCTATCTATTATGGTGGTCAAAGTGAATATTACTTAACTTTAATGAAAAATAGTCTGCGCCATCAGTAGTAAATCCCATAGCCTACGCATTAAGAGTTACTACTAAGTTAACATTGTCCTAGAGTTATACTTTTCTGCATATTAGGGAAATGTGTTGTCTACACTGTACCATAAAATGTTGCTGAAATAGTTTGACAAACATGAGAAAATGTCACTATCAGAAAGGTTTGCTTTAAGAAAGAGATTTTCCACAGGGAGATGGAACCTTTCATAATAGACTAAATATCTCTTTGCCTTTTTCAGGCCTCAGCTCCTTATTCTGATGCATTCAAATATAAACAATACACAATAGGATGTAATGGCACAGATATAACAAAGCAAAGAAGGAATGGAAATTCTGTGAAAGGTATGTTTCATTACCAGTTTTGCCTCTTCTTGCTCAGATATAATTGAGTATTTTATCAAAACAAACAATAAAAACAAAACAAAATAAGCACATGTTGGGTGTTCTTTGGCTTTATTGCTGAGTATTGGGGTTGCTTTCCTGGTGTTGCCTGACATGAAATGGTCAGAAGAAGATATTAGCAGTTAACTAAATTTTTAAGGACTATTGAGATGTATATGATCTCTTCAGCAGGAGTACCAAAAGGGAGGACAGCAACTTGGAAATGTTACTCAGGGTAAACAGAGAGTTCTCATCCTTAGCACAGTAAATACTGAGATACAGATTCATGAGAAATACAGTTAAAGTTTCTTTAACAGCAGAATATGAATACCTGTTGGAGAAAAAAAAATGTGAGTTGGAGGGGTGGTTCAGAAAGCAAATATTCCTTGTGGTACAGACCTATTTTGATTTAGATACTAAATAGGAGGAACAAACCCAGACAGAACAGAGGGCCTAGCATTATCCTTAAATCTCTTGTTTGGACTCAAACTTCAGGCACCTTTAGAGTCAGAACAATCTAGTCTAAAAGAGTCCAAAATTGAGCCTCTTCCTCAGCATTATGGCAGTCCGTGTGCAAATGACAAACCATTTACAGATGGAGAAAGACTAGAAAAGGCTGGGAATTCTGAAATAAAAGGGGAGTGAAGGAAGACTGTAGTGGCCAGATCAAGAAGGACTATGAAAGCCATAATACGGGATACTGAATTTTATTCTGAAGGCTATTGATTTTATTCAGTAGGCAAGGGAGGGTCACACTTTTTCAGCAGGAGTATGACATGATCAGAGCTATAGCTTAGAAAAAATAATCATTGGCCATTTTTAGGACAATTAGAAGGGAAATAACACAGAAGCAGGGGGACCATTTAGGAGTTTATGAGTATGGTTCAGGAAAGGATGGTGTTGGTCTGGACTAGAACAGTAGCTATAGGAATAGATGTTAGGGCACAAGAGAGAGAAAGTTTTAGAACTTGATTCTGTATGATTTGGACCAAAAATGAAAGAAAAAAAAACAAAACAAAATTTAGTAGGCAAGCTAACAAGGGCTTTGATTTTAGGGACACTTGATTTGGTTAGCTGTCTCTATATAAGGTAGCTGTGTGACCTTGAATAGGTTATGTGCCTTTCTAAATTTTGTGGATTTTTTTCATTACGAAAACAGGGATGGTTATAATACCCAATTGCTTGGTTTGGCGTGATACTTAAATGTATTCCCAAGTATATACATTCTGTGGTCACATTATAATGACTGAGAAAGATATTAGAGAAAAACTGGATTAAGTGTACTAGGGGACTTTTCCCAGATATTAAATGTATACTTTATGTTTAGGAAGAAATGGAGTCCTAGATTGTTCAAAAGTCAGCTGACTTCAGAAGAAAATGGTTGGCTATGGATATAAGAGATGAAAATGTAGGTGTATTCATAAATGAGCATTGTAAACTCCAGGCTGTAAATTATTTGAAATTATTTCATCTACTACTTTATTTGAATTAAAATAATTTGCCAGTTTAGCTCAGTAGAAATGATCCTTTTATGTAGTTTAGGAATGAATACATTGTTGTGTAAGTAAATATGTCATGCATTCTCACATTGAGCCCTATTAAGATTATGATCTCTTCTGAATACACTGTGTAAAATAAATAATGTCTGCTGATAGATCTCTACCTTGTTGTTGGAGATAGGATGCCACTTGTGTAACAAAGCACTGTTAAACATCATTACTGATGCTTCACTCAGTTTCCTCAGCATCAAGAGTCTTCACGTACTTTCCAGACTACAATACAGATATTCAACTTTGACTCATACTAAAATGTTAAAAACTTATAATTGTCCAGTATTCATCTGCTCAGTATGTAACTGTGATTAAAAACTAATTGTGTAGAGGTTACAGATGGTTGGAGGAAAGGATAGGACAATAATGGCAAAATATCAATAACTTTTTAAGTATGTACAAGTACATGGGCAGTTACTATAGATTCTAGCTTTATTTTGCATATATTTGAAACTTTCCATAGTAAAGAACGTGCGTGCGTGCGTGTGTGTGTGTGTGTGTGTATACATATATATGTATATATGTGAGTCAGGTAAATCTTGGTATAATTTCCAGCTTGGTAAATGCCCAGCTCTGTGTTTTTAAAAAGTTCAAACATTGAAAACTTCAATTTATTCATCTGAAATTTAGGATATTACTCCTTCCAAACAAAGGACAAAATCAATAGTAGCACTTAAAACGCTCCATGTGTAATTCAGAGGCATGATTTGACCATGTAATATTTTTGTGTGAGTATAAAAAAAAGTTTCCCTTCCTCAACACTTTTCTGTCATCTCCAGGAAAATGTTATAATGAATCTCCAAATTTACAGTGACTTCAAGGAAAATGACGCCATTAGTATTTTGGGGCACACATCCTTCAAAACTGTATGCAGCAGTAAAATGCATGCAAATGCATTGCTGTATCATAATTCTCAGTGAGTGGAGCTGTAGAACATGTAGGAAGCAGTGACACTGCAGTTCCAGGCATCAGGAGATTTCTAGAGCCCAAGGAGTAAGTTTGAGACTCATCAACACATACTAAATATTCCCAATTCCCTCTGACTTAATTTCATCTCATATTTTCTATGTCCAAAATTTGCTTCATTAGGTCATTTAATTCATCTACTAGGAAACTGTGTAGTGGGCTCCCAGTGCCAAACTTTGTACGTGTAATTCACCCTAGAGAAGGAGGCAGGCAGCCTCAGCTCACTTTCCATGGCTCTATTTGGCTTTTATCCTTAATTGTCTTATTTTGCATTATGTTTATCTTGTAAACTGCTTCGAATAGTTTTGATTTGGAGAAATGTGACATAAATCCTAAATAATTACGCCAACAAATACAAATTATATTTGAAATGAAAAATAAGTGAAGCTTCACATTTTCTGTAATTGCTTAACAGAGGCACGGTTTATGAATTCTGAGAATGTATTGAGCATAGAAATGCTAATGAGGTAGCTAGACTCAACAAACTATTCCCCATTCCTCCCACAGTTTCTTTCCTTGTACTTTTTGGAGCTCAGATTCAAGGATAAGCAGATACAGTTTCCTTTGAATGACATGAAATGAATAATATTTTGTTTGATATTATCATATGTCTACTTGGCAACTGTACAGACTAAAGATACCTTTTTAAACAAAATTCAAAAATGCAGAGATGGGAATGTTTTTTGACCCAGCACTTTTTTAACCTGAAAAATTTTAGGAATTTATTTGCTAATTATAGTTATTTTTCTCAGCAAACTTTAGACTAATTCATTTAACTGTGTGCACATAAATACCATTTATTTTAATTAATATTGGATTTTATAAGTTAGCCAGAGCTTACTGAAATTAATAAAGATTAATTAACATGATTAATTCATTGTTTTATATTTTAGTACCAAGTTTTAAAGGTGATCAACTTTAAAGTTATTATAAAATTTCTTTGTCATGTTTAATCACTGTGTATATATTATCAATCAACTTATTGTTAATGCCAACAATAATGGCTAAAATAGATGCAATAATTATATTACAGAGTAAACTACATGCATTTTTATCACATCCAGAGTGATAAATTCAGCATGGAAAAATAAATCTTTTTTATTACACATGTATGATCTTTTAAATTTACTCAAATAAAATAATAGTAAAGCTATAACTTACAAAGGAATTACTATATACCAAGCAATGACATACATTATTTCATTTCATCCATAGTAGACCCATGTGGCAAACATTATTATTGTCCCTGATTTACAGACCAGGAACAGAGGCACAAAGAAAGGAAGAATTTTTCTACATATCACATAGCTAGTAAGTGAAAGAATCCAGATTTCAAGCCAAAAATCTTCAACATCAGACTATGGCAAAGTTTACCAAAGTTTAAGAATTATTTTGCCTCTTATTAAGGTATCATTTGTCCAAAGACTGAGATCATTTACCACCTCATGTTGGAAGCAAAACATTTTCTGATTAAGGATTTTCTACCTTCTACATTATTGTAGAGATTTATAAAACTTATAATGATTTCATTATATTGTTTTTATAATGTAGAAAAAGAAAAAATTGTTTATCTCATGCTATTGTGAAGCCTTGGGGTAAGAGTTCAAATTTACACAATTTAAAATTTTCAATACAAAATTTTCTATATGAGATTGTCATATTTTTTCACCCTTGCCTCCACCCTACTTGAAATGAAGTGATGTACTTGAGCCTTGGGAAGGAGAGGGAAGACAAGACACATGCAGATCTAGAAAGCTCTCCAGGTAATGGAGATAAAGCTCTCTTGACTGGCTTATTGAAGGCCACTACTCTAATCTTACTTTCATGCTCATATAATAAGAGACAAACCTAAGAGGAATATGGCCGAAGGAGCAACATTCAGCAAGAGGTAAGTCAAATCAATTGCTCTGTCACTGGATGCATCAGAATATTGATACCATTGATAATCAGCAATCTAAATGTAAATCTTCAACTATATTAAAAGAAGGTTTTAAGTTCAATAGTGTATAAAACTAATAGAATGGAATAGGAGAATAACAATCCACTCTATGGAATCTGAGTTAATGCAAATAACACACATACACACATACATACATGTAGAGGAAAAAGAAGGAAAAAAATGATGAAATCTATATTTTAAGTATAGTAAAGTAAAGTTGGTGAGACCTTGGTAAGATTAAGGGAAACAAAAGCTCATCATACCCTTATTATTTCCCCTCCAACTTTTCATAACTTCATCCCATCTCAGTCTCCTAATTTTTTATATCATTTTTTGTTATGTACATTTTACTAAGCTTTTTATATTCATTATAAATAAATTTCAACCTATGTCTCTATGGTAGTTGAAACATGGTTTTCACCATATGTTTATATCAATCTACCTATTCTGTTTCCTTTTAATTATGGTAATGTTTTGTATGAAGCTAAGACTTAGGTCATGTGGTGAACTTGTGCAGGCATCACTACTTCTAAAGTTAGCCCTTATCTAATGGCTAATCAACTTGAGGTTCTACTGACCTAGCCAAGGCACACTGGCAACAGCTAGGAGTATACACAGGAAAGTGGATTCTGAGGATGTTGAATCAAGCCAAATGAAACAAATAAATGTTATCAGTATGGTTATCAATAATGTTATCAGTAATGTTACCAGTAATCTCATTGATATAGAATTCAATACTTTGGCAAAGACTCTAGCAGGTAATAGAGAAATGAAGCTGTAGTGGTCCCAAAAATGTAGAAAAAGCAATGGCCCACACTGATGAGGCAAAAATGCCAAATTGCCATGGTAGATGGTGGGAGAAGTAAGATGCTCATAGTAATGGGCATGTTAAAATTGATATACTATGTAAGAAAACCTATCAGAGGAATTGTGTTTCATGCAGGAGCTCAAAGAATACTCCATATACCAATAAGAAATGTGCGATTATTGGTATGTTACTACCAACAAGAAATTCAGTGGTTAAGATGGGAAGGAAAGCTGAATCATGGAGCTACCTGAAATGACCCCAAATGTGTCTAAGAGACAAGTAACCAGAGTTCAGGGGAGCTTTGCATTGTGCTGTTACCTTGCAAGGCCCTTCCTCCTTTTCTCTCCTAAGAAATCTCACTTCCACTTTAATACTTGGTTCAAATTCTCTCCACCCCAGGAAGTCTAGACTACCTTCAACTACTCATCCTCTATACTAGGTCTTTAGTCTTGTCTTTGCTATCTTCCCCCTTTATATCTCATCACATATTCTTGGGCCTGACATCTAGACAACCTTTAATATAAATGTTTACTGAATGCATGGATCCAAGGATGTAGTAAGAGGGGAAAAGTAACTTTTGATAGCTGGAGTTTGCTGTATCTTCTTTGTTTTCTTTTATAAATAAGGATCCTAGGGAAGAGTTTAGTGGGATGCAACTGAGGAAGGAGAAACTTCTAAGGAGTAGTCCCATGAATATAACCATCATACTGCACTAAATCTGAGAAAACTGGAATCATTGCTATCTGCTGAGTTGCCAAGTTAAATATGACCCCAGAATAGAGATCCCACATTTGGTTTGTGATGCTTGAATTTAATGATGCTAAACTTCTGCCCTAGCACCAACTCCCTGGGGCTTTTAAGTCCCACCTGCTTAAAGCCAATCCCTAGGGTACAGAACTCTGAAGTTTGATGCATTTCTTCAGAAAAAAGAGGGAAGGAAATACACAAATAAAAATCCCTACTCTTTGCTAGGAGAGAATAAGAAGGAATGCTGCTTGGAATTTCTTTACCCTTAATACACAAATCTGTGATGGTCAGGGCAATGGATGCAGTCTGATTTTCATGCGTTTGGGAGCTAGTGTCTGATTTGTCACTGATTGGATGGCATTCAGTTAGTTAATTCTCCTCTCTTGGCCAGTTTTTCTTCTTTAAAGTTGCAGAATTGGTCCAGATATATTGCATCAAACTAAGTCAACCTAGGTATGGCCTCTCAAGGTAGAGAATAGGACTTTAGCTCCACCACTTTACACATTTGATGGTGCTCAAAAGAGATAATAGAAACTAACAATTTTCTGATGTAGTATTAGCCTTTGACTTTTCTTTCTTTCTTTCTTTTTTTTTTTTTTTTTACTTTTCAAACTATATATTTATTGTTTTATTTTTACCTTTAACCTTAAGGCAAAGACTGATGGGATATTTCAGTTTTCATATAATGCCAGGTAAGGTTTTTCCCATTTTTTAAATTTCAAAATACATTTAAGTTATTTAAAAATAATTTTCAAAATGATGGAATGTGCTGGAAAGAAGAAAAAAAGATTATAGCATGGAAAGCACGGCCACCAAGACATGGAAGTCCCCAAGAAGATGAACAGATAAGAGCAACTGATTTTCACATACATCAAAAGATACAAAGTCCTGATGTTGATGTTTAAGCCATAGCCTTTGACTTTTCTATTTCTCATACACTCAGAATGGTGTTTTTATAACTCAGATAGCAGAAGAAAATTACCTGGGGAATTCAGCTATTTCTCTGAAATGTAAACTTTTTTTTTTTAAGTCTTTAAACAAAGGGCAAAATATTAGCTCCTGTTACATCTTGGTTATAGTTTTGTTATTTTCTGAAATTATATGCTTGATGTATTTTTAAATTAAAAGATTATTTCAACATAATTGCCAAAATCTTAGAGTCACATCAGAAAGGAATTTCATCTAAATGTATTTCCAAAATCACATCAGGAGTCCACACAGGTGAAGAGATCAAGCTTTGTAGTTTATGGTGACAAAACTTGTGATCAGATTTAAAAAAATGATCAGAGATTGTCAGATTAGATGAAAGGGAAATACCCAATTCTAGCCAAAGATAAATACAGTGGGATATTAATATCATACAAAGTATACTTCAAATTAAAGAATATTCTTAAGATAGAGACATATCAAATGATAGGGTCAGTTCAATGTGAGTATGTCAACCATACATGGACGTGCAATTAATAAAAGTGTTACAATATAAGGGAAGCAAAACTCAGAGAACTTGAGAGAGGAAGACAAGTATTCCATTTTAGTTGAAGACAGAACTCCTCTCTCATTACTTAGAAAAAGTACACAAAAATTCAGTATGAATAGAAAAGACTTCAAAAAAAATTATGAAGTAACTTGACCTAGTTGAAAATAGTAAGAATTTCCACACAAAAACTGCAGAATATACATTCTTGAAAGATGCAAATTGTACATTTACTAAAATAAAAGTATACTCCAGACCATACAACAAATCTCAAGTTTAAAAGGATTGAAATGCTATGAAGTATAATATATGGCTGCTATATTATCAGTCACTAACTGAAAAAAGATCCGTATAGGTTATGGTTTTTATTTTTCTGTGTTGTGTATTTGATATATTTCTTAATTATAAACTATTGTAGCAAAACTGACAGAAAAGAACCTACAAATACCTCAGGAAGTAATTTCATTTAACTGTATTTTCCCAATCGTCCAAGGGCTCCACATTAACATTTATATTAGAATAATAATTTTTAACGGATTTTTCAATAAACAGATTGCTTCACCCCATTTTCCCAGACTTGATGGGCCTCAGAATCGATCTCTTCAAATGGTATTGAAGATGTCTTCTGTTGGAAAGTTTTTAGAAAAAGCTAGTCATGACAAATAATTTTTGTTTTCCAAACAGACCTGACTTATTTTGCAAGTTGAGTATATCCTTCTGTTCCAAGGATTCCTTTAACAATTTCCATCTTGTAATATGAAGTCTATGATTATGTGTGCTTCATCAACTGGAATTTCATCTTGACCAAAAATATTAGAAAATTATTAGGTATTCATAATCAATTTGAAGATCTCCAAGGAAGTCTCTTTTTATTTCTGATTCTTCTGTGCCAGTTAAGGGCTGTGACCTTTTCCTTAAAGGTCAGAAGAAGTGCATAAGAGATGCATACTAATATCTTAGTACAGACTAGAAAGTCTTGGTAGACATTCTATAAAGCAAATAAGAAGTCAAAAGTTATGACTTCATCAAGACAACTTAGGGAAATCTAGTCAATCAACCTAATACTCTGTTTAATGACACCACGCATAAATTGCATTCAATTTCAATATGTACCTGCCCACTTTAATTCAGAAACAGGTGGAAGACTTACAATATGAAGAATTTACTCAGGAAAAAAATACCCATGATTCCAATTCACATTAGGCTTACATTACAGTCTGATTTTGGATTTCCCAACAAATGGTAACAAGTGATGAACAGTGACAGTCATATGAATTAAAATGAAAAAAAAAATGCATATAAGTCTACTAATAGCTAAGATATTAATTTCAGTCTCAATATTCTAGGTAGTGAGAGATACTGAAAAATGAATTTAGAATTCCTACTTTCAGGTACCATGTAAATGAGTAGCATTAGGTATGAAAAAACACTTTATGTAATATTTTCTAATTTTCATTGAGTACTCCCCTTAAGAGAGGTAAGTGCATACATGCTTGTTTAATTCTTTCAACAGCTCTACAAAATGTAGGAGTATATTAGGGTCCTAAACAGTACCTATTTTTCTTTCCAGTGCATCTTCTTTATGTCTTGGATCATGATTGATCTGAGTCTACCATCGATCATATTTTCTGATTTTCCAGCAGTCTTGCTTCTGGAGGTAGTTGTTTGACCAGATTCTGGCCAGTTATATGTAAGTACAAGTCAGTTTCCATTGCTCATAAAACCTTGATCATGCAGAAAATATTTACATTTTTTCCCAGCATATAATACTCAGATTAAAGACAGGAGTTATTCTTAGAAATAGAAGACAGCTAACATTTTGCTGCATATATCTAAGAAAAACAAAGTTTCTAAAGATACCAATTAATCGACTTTATTTAATTGAGTTTTGAGCATTTATTAATTCATGGATTAAGAATTATTGCAACGGGGAATATATTTTTTGATTTAAAATATTAAGAATCCCAGCACAAAATGTTGAACAAGAATTATGAGAAATGCAAAAGAGTATCTGTAAAAAATAGAAAAATAAGACTATAGAGCAGGCATAGAGATTCAATTCTCTTTACAAAACTGGATAAATATTTTAATTACTGCTATAGAATGAAGAAACTAAATATACTGCATTCACAAATATATTATATATATATATATATATACTATATAGTTTATGCATACATGTACATGTTTAAAATACATATTATATATCAATAACCTATACAACTTGGGTAAATTCATTAATGGCATTACAGATAACCCTGAGTCATGATTAAATTGGAATAAAATATTAGTTATCAGGATAGGTAATTGAGATATGGTCAGTTCTCACTGAACACAGACAGGAAGAGTCCCCGTGCACTGGATTCCTTATGTATAGGTATGTATAATTACGTGCATGTGTACATGCACATGTTGGGGGATGTAAAACACAATGTCAGTAACAGAATAGGCAGTCAATATATGGTAAGATAGAAACCATATTTGCATGTCAAACACAGTGTATGCTAGGTATACTTTACACATAGAAAGGTGTCTGTACTATAGGAGAGGAATCTCTGTTATTTAAGCCACCCATTTTATAGGATTTTGTTATGGCAGTGTGAGCAGCCTATGATAGATAATATGTGTATATATATAGTCTCTTCTGAAGCTAAATGCTTACATCTCAAAGTAAATACTTTCCCCCTTCCCCCAAAGAGGTTTGTTTACATTCCAAGCACTCTCCTCCCTTTCTCAGAAGGAGAAGAGGGGATGACAATATTGGCTCCTGCATAAGCTCTGAAACTCATAATTTTGGGATTCCTCTCCTACATATGCAAGGTCTGTATAGCATGCACTGTGTTATGCCAAGAGGGAAAGGCACATGGGTAACTAGCCCTAAGGTATTCCGTAAGTAAATAGTTGGTTTGTCTCTGATCCAGAAACATCATATTTACAGTCAGGAAAACATAAATTAATATGGATAATATATAATAAAGTATCCGGACTGGAGCCCTTGTCTTAGGCTCCTGGCAGGTAACCTCTAAACCCTGGTAATTTCCCAAGTGACAGGAGTGTTTTTGTTCCTATGCAGAGTGAGCTATTCAAAAAACAAGAGGCTGCTTACTTAATTAAAAATGAACCAGGTGGTGGGTATTAGAGAGGGCACGGATTGCATGGAGCACTGGGTGTGGTGCTAAAACAATGAATACTGTGATACTGAAAAGAAAAAAATTTAAAAAATGAAAACATAGTCTTCTGGACAAGCTAAAGTAATAGGGACTATATTTAGGCTCCCATCTGAAGCAATAACAGTAACAAAACAGACAAAATAAGTGAAAAAATAATTTTCAGGATACTAGGTATCAAACAATGAAGGACAATGAACCCTAAGAGATGCAAAACAAATAAGGAAATCTCTAAAGTGTTTTCATATTTCTGTCTTGGAAAGTTTCTGGGTCAGTATTTAGGAAATGGGAGCACTGGTGTGTCGGTCAGTGGACGCCCTGAATTGAGAATGTGGAGCTGAGAGTCAAGGTAGGGACAGAATGAAGAGATTACAAACACAGGGAAATTTCTGGAATGACATGTGTGCACATTTTCTTGATTGTGGTGATAGGTTCATGGGCATAAACGTGTCAAGACATTTAGTCATATACTTATTTTGTGCACAGTATATTGAATATAAAATAAACACCTTAATAAAAATGTTAACAAAAATGAAAGGATATTCCCTTTTGGTGATTGAGATGACCTTAGAAATAAACTCTCCAGTTATTGAAGCATTGAAGAAGCATAATTACTAGTTATGTTGTCATTTGATATACATAACGCAATAAAAGTTGGTCATTTTTGGAACCTACTTTACTGCAAAAGCCATGTAAACTACTCCAACTCCATAACATAACATGTGCTTTCTGTGTGCTCCTAGCTAGACTACATGCAATTTTTACTCTAATAAAACATCATGAACATAAAATATAGCATGCCATTTGGTAAAATGAGCCTTCATATTGATATTGAATATGATTCAGTTGTCATTTGTTTTATATAACTAATTATAATTTTTGTTGTAGTTTTATACATTTAAGTCTTATTTCATAACCAATTTGACATATTTAACTATCGTTATATTTCCTCATTATTATGTATTACTTTATGAACAGCTGTTCTCATACTGTTTAACTTTTAGCAATTAACTGTAGCAACTCATTTATTACTATGGGTCACTTTGCTCCTTGGTACTAAAAGAAGAATTCTGCTGAATATAGAAATCTGTTAATTAAATTGCCATAATGAAATATTCCTTTTGGAATCTGGACATTTTACTGTGGTCAAGCCCTGCATCTGCCTCTGTTGTTGTCCAAGGCAGGCACAAGCCCAAGACCCAAGTGACTGCAGAGAAATTATGATGCACTTAGCTTAAAATTCTGTATTCAATGTATAATTTAACTCATAAGAGGGTTTCTTTGTTTTGTTTTTAGTTTCAAATAAAAGTATTAACCAAAAGAAAGTTAATTTTGATATAACAATTACTGGAATTGAAACAGTTACCATTATAGTACCATAATGGGCTACCATTCGATATCATTGTGTATGTTAGGTAAGATAGAGATAGGAATACTAAAACTTTTTTAATAGGAATTGTGTGAACTAACTTTCATGCTAGACTGTACTTCATTACAGCATTGTAGAGTCAGTGTTTGCCAGGATAAGATAAGAAAGGAGGGGATCACAATCACAGTAATAAAAGGATCCTAGGAGGTGTATTGGAGAAAGGTGATGAGTGAGAAATTGTCTCGGTAGGAGTGTCTTTGGGATGAACACACATACACTTGCTCATGTATGTTTGTATATATCCTACATAAATTTTTATTGATCTCTACTATGCTCTGCAAATGATTTAATAATGTTGTATCCAATTTCCATCATGATTTCAAACCTTCAGTAAAATATGCTACCCACAATTCTATTATGTTGATGAGCTATTGGGATTAAAAGACATCACATTAGGTACCTGGGTGACTCAGTTGGTTAAGTGTCTACCTTCTGCTCAGATCATGATCCCAGGGTCCTACTCCATGGGGAGTCTGCTTCTCCCTCACCCTGCCTGCTGCTCCTCCTGCTTGTGCTCTCTTTCTCTGTCAAATAAATAAATAAAATCTTTAAAAACAAAAAAAGACAACATGTTTCTGTACCCCTGGGGATTAAAATATATGTTTATAAAAAAATAAAATTATTTAAAAAAAAAGACAACATGTTTGCATTAATAGAGAAAAGAGAACATACAGAATAGTGAAGAGGAAAAATTTCTCACAAAAAGAACATAGAATTTCAGTGAGATTTGTCCAATGGATCCTTTTTGAAAATTTACAGAAATCTTGGAAAACACTTGGAATTACTGTCAAATGTGAAAATAGTTCTCCCCATCTTTTTTTGTCTAAATACAAGAGAAAATGTGATCTCAAATAAGTTCATTTAAATTTGTGGCTGTATTGAATACAGTTTTAAGGGTTCAATAAAGTACATGAAAATAGGTAAAAACCCTGTCATTATCAATACATTATCAATATTTGATTATGCAATATAGTTATTGGTAATCAGAAGAAGATATTTATTCCAGTTATGGTTCTTAAATTTGCTCAGCTTTGACTCAGGAAAAATAATTTTGGAATCCCTGAGTCTTATTTTATGTTCCTATATTATCAGTTTTTGAAAACTCTTTACATAAGGAAAGATGCTTTATTTGTTCTGTTTTCTCCTACCAGTTGCCAGATTAGTCTCCAGAACTCTCCTTGGTTTGCATGTAGTCACTTTTGGAACAGAACAAAACAAAACAAAACAAAATGACCCTGCTCTTGTGATTTAAAACAGTCTTAATAGAAACTCAGCTGAAATAATAATAATGACTATATTTTTGAGAACCTATCAAAAGCTGGTATTAATAAATCTTAGCTTACTTTATTATTGATATACACTCACAGACTACTTTTTCTTATTTTCATTTTATATAGAAATTACTTAGAGCATCTACCATAGAAAGCAGTTAGAAGGACACGTTTCATTCATACATTATAGGAAGAAAATAGTCTTGCCAAAAGAGTCACTTGGTACTTTGTTGACTCTTTTAAGGCCAGAGGAGCTTCTGTTCCCAGGAGCTCTTGATTGCCTTCTAGATGCTTGTCAGCATTTTTATTCTAAGGGAACAGCTTGAAATAGTGTGACAGCAACTCTTAGGGGAATTGTATGCACACTTTGCCAAACTCTAATGCCACTTAACTTCTTAGGTGTCCTGGGATTGTTCTCAGCTGTTTGTCTGTGTATCTGCTTGCCTCAGTCAATATTCTATTTGGTGCAGCAGTTTTGTAACACTGAACCGTGAAATAGTATTATGAGTTTTTCCAGCCTATTGCTTCCTTAAAAGACAAGGAGTCCCAGTACATAATGTTAGTAGAAAACTATAGAAAATAAGTCTGTTTAATGATTATGAATAAATTCAGTCTTGTCTCATATTAAATTTAATGGAAAACAGTTGTCACCGTCACTAGTATATCATCTGGTTTTTCTTACTGGTTTAGTTGAATTTTCTTAAGGAGACACTGACATCATTGCATGCATTGCTGACTTTTTACATTCTTCCAAATGGCTTACAATTCAAGTTTTGATATGCATGGGCTGCTTAGATCAGCTCTCAGAAGGCATGTGAATTATTACTAAGCTCAGCTTAGTGAGAGATTCACAGGAAAACAAAACAAAACAACAAAAACCTGTCCTTGCCATTATGAGAAATGCATTGTTGGGTTTTATATGGTTCAGAGAGTTATGAAGGCTTCTAAAATTTTGATTGCAAGGTAATATCCCAATTATAGTAAATATTCCAAATTAAAAATAGTAGCAATGTTTTACTCAATGGGCAAAATTATTGCCCATGAAAGACAAGGCTAATAGTATTTCTTTAATTATTGATTTATAACCACTCTTCTTCCCCAAACTTTCTGAGTTACATGAAGTAGTACTGATGAGACAGAAATAAAATACAATGGCAAACAGGGTATGTCAGTATTTTATTCCAAAACCTTCTGGACTAATATGATAGCTATAATTTGGCATTACATTGATCTCTGCCGAACTACTTGGCAGTCAAGGTTGGATCGGTGGATGGATGGACAAAGTTTTAATATTTTCATTTCACCTGTAATGGCTGGCGTTATTTGAGTCTTTAATATTACCTGGATATTGTGAGAAATTACTCTACTCTCATTTAATTCTCTCAACAAATGTGAGACGTGTGATACCATTATCCTTATTGTACAGGCAAGAAAACAGAAATTTATAAAGGTTTATGTAACTTACCTAAGATCATCTGTCTCTAAAGGCCAAAAGCAGATTACAAAATCAGAACATTCTGTTGCATGATGTTTGCGTTTATATCCATTACAAAGTGCATTAAATGAGGACTTTCCATAAGAGCACTGAACTACAAACAGATAAGTTTTATCATAATTCTATTTTTATCGTTGTCTTTATTTCAGTAAGGAAAATTCATTGTAAACCATTGGCATACGATTCAATGTTCTCCAATCTGTTTTGCCTATCTCATCTTGCAACCAACAGTATTCAATAAATCACAGTTCATATGTGACTCTTAGGGTCAGTTTTAACATCTTTTAAAAAGATATGTTAATATCGAATTGTGAAAGTTTGTTTTTATATTTGAGGGAGAAAATCTATGCAATTCTCATCCTATACTGACCTTTTGTAAGTAAAATTAAGTATTTCCTTTTCACATACCCTTCTTAATTAAATAAGAAAAAAAAGAAATCCATGTATAAAAATTATATCTGTAGTCCATCCATATTATAGACTGTATAAATGGTTAGCCATAACTTATTGGTTTATTGAACTTATGGTTAGTGTTGTATTTGTTCATCATTAATTTCTGTTAAGTTGATGTTTTGATGGATCACACAATGTCAGTTTATGAACCTGGGAACTATGTTCCTGGTATTAACTTTGTCTTATGGTTCCAAGTTAGGTTGGCCAAAATAAAACTTCCACATGATTTAGAAGGTGGAAGTGAGACAGAAGCATTGCACTTGAAAGGTCACTGCTGTTAGATACAGGATCAACAATCAGAGAGATGCTTATTGGGTCCCATTCGAACTCATGCTTCCTGAATTTATATTCAACCAATCTTCCCATCCTAAGGAATGGCAGGCCCAGGTGCACCATCAGGTGCTTGGCTAGAGACCAACAGAGGCAGAAACTGCACAGAAGGAACAGCTTCCCACAGACTTAAATACAAAGTCTTCTGTTGTGATTTTATTTTATTCTGTTGGTGCACTTTTCTTCTAATTTCCTTACACACTCCAACTTGTTCACTCAATCCAGGGCTTTAGATAAACAGATTAAGGACTCTTTTCTGTAATCCTGGAATTTTCTGTTCCAGACCCTCACTTCCCTAATCAACTCCCATTGTGTATTAAATCTAGTTCTCTTATAACTCCATGATTCCCACAATATTTATGGTGATTCTCCTTTGAGTGAACCTTAACATAAATGTCAAAAAATAAAAAATTCAGCAATGTATATTTTTCAATCTCATCATTTTTTTCTTTTACTCTGTTTTATAAAACGTTAGTTTTGAGTCATATTATTAGTGCTATTACCCAGTATATTTTTACTTTTTTCTTACTAACTCTTCTTAGTTCCACTGAATTACTTACTTAGACCTAAACCTGAGGCTTCTTGTCAAAAAGAGGGAGTACACAAGCTCACTCAAATTCTTATAGTCCTTCCTCCTCTAGTTTGACATTTATAAGTCTACAGTGGAGATAGTAGGCTTGAAAATTATTTTCAAGTAATAGACCATTATTCCAGATAAAGCAGCAATATACAGGGTGGCTTGTGTGAATTACAGTACTCAGTTCTTTCAGTAATCTTTCATTTTAAGTCAGGAAGCTAAAAACACGGTAATTATCAATTTTACGTAGAATGATAAGCAGAATTCTAATATAACTCCCAATGATCCACAACATTAAATAATGCCCTCCCTTTTAGTGCAAGAGAAACTGTTGAATGTGAGAGAACATTGATCTTAGATTATGTTATGCTATATGGTAAAATGTAATATTGCAAGTGGAATGAAGATCCGTAATGTTTTGTTAATAAAATATGATATTATCTGGTGGCCCTGACCTAATCAAGTGAGTTCTCAATTCAAGGTCTAAAGATCAAAGAGATTCTTTCCTTGAAGAAGCAGGCTCCATAAATTCTGCAGCTGAAAGCAAATTGATTCTTCCAAGTACCACATGAGTTGGAAGTGGACCCCTAGTCTCAGATAAAACCTCAGCCCTGGCTGACACCTTAATTTCAGCTTCATGAGACCTTAAGCAGAGAACCAAGTTTGTGGTAATTTTTTACACAAACAAATCAAAACCTAACACAATCAGTGTTATGAGGCTTACTGCCAAATCTAGCATTTGCATCCAGTCTACCCTAATTTCAAAAAGGAATTGCTATAAAACACATGGGACCCTTCACTTTGCTATTTACTAGAGACACAGAGACAGAGAGAGAAGAAAGAAGAAAGAACACAGGCAGGCAGGAAGATAGTACCAACCATGTAAACTTTTTCTAGATAGATGATAAAAAGCAGTACTAATCATGAAAAACCCCAACTGTATTGATAAGTTATTTTTTATATGACTGGTAAATAAGAAAATCAATAAAAATTGTGTTCTTGGAGAAAAATTATTAATATTTCAAGGAAAAAGATAAAATGATTCTCTGTTTAGCTGGGGAATCGGTTTACTCCTTCTGTACCTAAACTTCAAGTTTGATGGTATTATGTGTTGGGACAATCACAGAATATAATGGTATCCTTGGTCTGTAGGGTTCAGAGTTACTGATGAACACATTCCTATTAAAGTATTACAGAACACAATTTCCTACATTGTTATTGTAAATATAATGTGCATGGCTTGAGAAGACATGATGTGAATTCAGAAGCTGAAAGGTAGGCTTCAGGGAATGGGATATTTCCATATGTCTTTGTAACTCCTTATTAATAGCATAAATTCCTGTTTCTTTTCTTTTGATCCTCAGCTTCCTAATCTGTTCATCTAACTATAGACAATACATGACAAGATTATGCAAATTTGACAAGAGAAAAGAAGAAAGGGAGGAAGGAAGGAAGGAAGGAAAGAATGGAAGGAAGAAAGGGGAAAGGAAAGAGGAAAGAAAGGGGAAGGGCGAGGAGAAGGGATAAAGAATTTTTTTTTTTAATCAGTAATACTTTATCTGAAGAAATGGAAATTAGTTGGAAAATACAGTATATTAAGAGATCAATGCAAAGAATGGGCAGTAATGATGTTTGAAATATATTTATGTCCTTCCCCAAAGATACAGATGGTAGTGAAAAGAAGGGCCATCTGTACCCCAATGTTTATAGCAGTAATGGCCACGGTCGCCAAACTGTGGAATGAACCAAGATGCCCTTCAACGGACAAATGGATAAGGAAGATGTGGTCCATATACACTATGGAGTATTATGCCTCCATCAGAAAGGATGAATACCCAACTTTTGTAGCAACACGGATGGGACTGGAAGAGATTATGCTGAGTGAAATAAGTCAAGCAGAGAGAGTCAAGTATTATATGGTTTCACTTATTTGCAGAGCATAACAAATAACATGGAGGACATGGGAAGATGGAGAGGAGAAGGGAGTTGAGGGAAATTGGAAGGGGAGGTGAACCATGAGAGACTATGGACTCTGAAAAGCAACCTGAGGGTTTTGAAGAGGCGGGGGTGAGAGGTCGGGGGAGCCAGGTGGTGGGTATTAAGGAGGGCACGTATTGCATGGAGCACTGGGTGTGGTGCAAAAACAGTTACACTGAAAAGAAATAATATATATATACATATATATATTTATGTCCTTAAATATGTAGCTAATTAAATTTGTTGGCAAAGGTAAAAAAAGAATGTGGTTTTATATGAAAATG
>PJEN01020230.1:0-27247 GCA_004024605.1 Pteronura brasiliensis | reverse complement strand
GGGCGCCTGGGTGGCTCAGTGGATTAAGCCGCTGCCTTCAGCTCAGGTCATGATCTCGGTGTCCTGGGATCTGCTCTGCGGGAGCCTGCTTCCCCTTCTCTCTCTGCCTGCCTCTCTGCCTACTTGTGATCTCTCTCTCTCTCTGTCAAATAAATAAATAAATAAATAAATAAATAAATAAAATCTTAAAAAAAAAAAAAGAAAAGAAAATCAGTCCCCTCCCCATTTTCACAGTGAATGGCTTGGGAAAATGTTCTCCTTTTGCATTCTCCTGTGTTCTCTTCTGTCTCACCCTTCTCCACAACCATGGCTCCCTCCCACACACAACACCTGTGATCCATTTCTTCCCTAATCCGTATCTCCACACATCCTACCTTCTTCAATGTGTTTTCTTCCTCCCTTTAGTTGTGAAGTTTGTTATTTCAGTCCTCTGGTTTATTTCTGGGCCATTTAGAATGATTTGAAAATTATCTTGTTGTGTTAATGGGAGATATGTGCCTAAGGTCTTCCTTACTCTGCTAATATGTTCTACCAGGTCCCTCAAATCTATCTCTCTATATTGAAAAAGACCCTACTGAAGTTGTATAATTGTTTTTAATGCCCCATAGTATATCAGGGATTCCCATCAAGTGAATACAGGGCAACAATAATAATTCATCTAGGAAAAATGTTAAAGGAAGTAGGAGTGTTGATCTTCTGCTACTTCAAACCAAAGTGATGCGTGCACTGATCTTGCCCTCACTGCACTCAAAAAAAAAAAAAAAAAAGTAAACAGATGTTAAATAATTCTTCAGGACCCTCCTAGTTTGAACTGGGCCTGCCTCTACTTTTTCTCATTCTCTCTTGCCAGATTCTTGGCTTTGTCTTTACTTCATGTTCAAAACAATTTCTGATCTCTCTGGAATGTGGTACACTTCTTTATTCTCTTCCTGACTATTTGCACTGTAGATTTCCTGCCTGCCAGGTTTTAGACTTAGCATGTCCTCTGACCCTAGCATCACCCATTATTTTAGTTGTGTCCTTCCACCCCAGGGCTTCTTTCAACTCTCACTAATGATTCCATCCTAACTAAATGGTCTGAAGAACTGGCCCCAGGCTATCTGCCAAGGAGATAAAAGACCATATTTTTAAATTAAGCTGCTTCTCATATTTTTCTGGGTTTATTTGTTAAAATAGTGGGACTGCCTGCCAGAAGAACATTTGCAGAGGAACCCAGGCATCTTTGAGGTAACTTTGCATAGAGGAGAGAAAAAAGGCATAATTTTTGGAACAAGAATGAATCCTTAATCCTTGGAAGGGGAGAAAGATTCTGAGTATAATATTGTGCTACTAATTCCGATCTATCTATTCACTTGCCCCTTAAAAACTACTCATGTATAGGGCCTATGGACAATGAGAGGAATATATATAAAACTGCAAAAAGGCTATTTCACTATACACACTCTGCAAGACAACTGGGGCTAAAACAACACTTCCTCTTCCTTTTGAAAGTATAACACCAAAAAGGATGAAGGCATTCTTGACCTCATAACCAACTTTTGTAGAGCTTTGCCACTGACTTTTTTTTTTTTAAGTGATGGTGTCTGGGGGAAGCTGTAGTGCCTTGTAGAGTTAGCAGTTGCAACTAGTGGGGACCACATGGCCCAGTCTAAAATACAGTCTCAGCATCAAACCAGTGGACTTCTTGATTGATGACAGTGCTGCAAGGGAGCATATGTGTTTTTGAGCACCATATGAAACATACCTAGACACTTCTAGAAATGGTGGGAAGAGGAAGTGATAGTGTTACTTTAGAGGGGATTAAGGCCATGCATTAGTGTGATGAGGGAACAGAAGACTAGCTGAGGACAAAGAAGCTGGCACCCTACACCCCCCCTTGTGACCTGTGTGACATTCCTCAGGCATTCCTGGCTACCTTAAAGGAAAAACAAATAGTTAACTTACAGAGATCACAATCCTGCAAGACCTGAGTCTCTTTCCATTTACAAATGTCCTAGTGATTTACAAGGAAGAGGCTTTCTTATCAATAGCCTAACTTCCAAAGACCCATAACTCAGTTCCTGAAGCCCTAACATCATCTTTCTCTCCATAAAATTGAGGGAGGCTGAGACCGAGGGAAATGTAAAGTTAAATTTCTTCTAAACCTAAAGCTTATTGATAAGGACATGTGATAGCAGGAGTGTAACATTCCTCCAGGAAGCTCCCAACTATTTTACTGTTAATGCCTTACTTAAAAGGAAAAGCAACCTTAACTTGACAATGGCAAGATCTCTGGTTTCTTGTAGGTCCTCTGTAGCATATGAAAGTTCTTTTGAAACCTCCCTTTTTCCTTACCTCTCCCAACCCCATAGTACATAATAAGCTGCACCTCACAAGCCCAGTGCAGCAGCTCCTTTTGTTCATGGGTCCTGTCCCCATGATTTAATAAACCACCATTTTTCACCAAAGATGTCTGAAGAATTCTTTCTTGGTCATCAACTCTGGACTCCACCTCATTGAACCTTACTTATATTCTAAAACTTCATCAAGTAGGTGGTAACAAAAGCCACTAAAGTTCAAGCATTATTGTTAATATACATCATTTTTACACATAATTGGTGGAGGCTTGCATAAATTCAAGTTACATTGGAAATTTCTTTCTCTCTGACCTTAATTCCTAGTCTGTCTAATTCTTTTCACTTGTTCCTGGATCTGATATTTGTCCTCATCACGGACTTTGTTTCAATAACCCCTCATCAGTCTTTAAAAAATTCTGGCTTTATAATCTTGAAAAAGGAGGACAAAACTAGAGGTATCACAATCCCATATTTTAAGATATATTACAAATCTGTAGTAATCAAAACATCATGATACTGGAACAAAAATAGACACAAAGTTCAATAGAACAGAATAAGCATCCCAGGAATAAACCCACACTTAAATGGTTAATTAATCTTCAATGAAAGAGGCAAGAATATACAATGGGGAAAAGACCATTTCTTCAACAAATGGTGCTGGGAAAACTGGACAACATGCAAAAGAATGAAGCTGGACCACTTTCTTACACCATATACAAATATAAACTCAAAATGGATTAAAGATGTAAATGTGAGACCTAGAACCAATAATATTTCTAAAAGGAAACATGAGCAGTACTGTCTTTAACATCAGTCATCAAAACATTTTTCTAGATATGTCTCCTTTGGCAAGGGAAAAACATTAAACTATTGGGACCACACCAAAATAAAAATCTTCAGCACAGTTGAGGAAAACATGAATAAAACAAAAAGACAACCCACTAAATGGGAGAAGATATTTGTAAATGATATAGACAATAAGGAATTAATATATAAAATATATAATTAACTTATACAAGTCAACGCCAAAAATAAAATAATCTAATTTTAAAAGGTCAGAAGATGTGAATAGACATTTTTTTCCAAAAAAGAGATGGTCAACAGACACATGAAAAGATGCTCAACATCACTAATCAAAAAACCACTGAGATATCACCTCCCATTGGTCAAAATGGCTAAAACCAAAACACGAGAAACAACAAGTGTTGACAAGTATATGAAGAAAAAGGAACTTTTGTGCACTGTTAGGGGAATGCAGACTTGTGCATCCACTGTGGAAAACAGCATGGAGTTTCATAAAAAAAAAAACTTTGAAAAATAGAATTACTCTATGATCCAGTAATTCCATGACTGGGTATATAGAAAACGAAAACACTAATTCAAAAAGATATGCGTGTCCTTATGTGTATTGCAGCATTATTTACAATAGCCAAGATACGGAAGCAACACAAATGTCTATCCATAAATGATGGATAAAGAAGATGTATTTATACAGAAAGGAATATTACTCAGCCATAAAAATGTAATCTTGCCATTTGTAGCAACATGGATGGATCTAGATCACTCATGTGTGGAATTTAAGAAAAAAAGAGAAACGAACAAAATAAGAAAGAGACAGATGTAAAAGCAGACTCTTACTATAGAAAACAGACTATTAAATATAGTTGCCAGAGTGCAGCTCATTGGGGACTGGGTAAAATAGGTGAAGGGGGTTAAAGTACACTTATCATAATAAACACTGAGTAATGTATAGAACTGTTATGTCATTGTATTGTACACCTGAAACTAATGTAACACTGTTAATTACACTTGAACCTAAAAAATAAATAAATAAAAAAGAAAATAATAATAATAATTCTGGTTTTAATTGTTTTCCAATCCAATATGGATCCCACTATCATCAATAAGTATAATAATGACAATAATAATAGTAGGAATAAAGGCATCAAAAATAAGGCTACCACTTATTAATTACCATATCCCAAGGATATTTCATATATTATCTCATTTAATCTTCACTATGCCAGCAATGATAAGAGGAACTACCACTTATTGAGTACTCACTAAGTATCAAACACAGTGTTAGGTATTTTATATCCATTGTTGCATTTAATTATCTAAACACTATGAGTTATGTACTAACATTATTTTCATTTTAAAGATTAAGGAATTTAGATTCGGAAAGATAAAGTAATTCTATGCTGCCTCATTATTATTGTTCCTTCTGCTATAGCAGCATCTTTAAATTTTGGTTCACTAACTTTCTAGTGTATAAATGTATTTGTTGTGACAGAGAGACAAAATAATAACAACTTATAAGAGATAGAAGTTAATTTCACCTTTATGTAAAAATATAAGCTAGTATGTCTTTTCTCTGTTTTATTTTATTTTATTTTTTAAAAGACTTTTTAAAAAAAATTTTTGTCTTAGTTTTGTTGATAGTTTCCTTTGCTGTGCAGAAGCTTTTTTATTTTGATACAGTCATAATATTTTATTTTTGCTTTGATTCCCATGCCTCAGGAGACATATCTAGAAAGAAATTACTTTGGCCAATGTCAAACAGGTCACTGCCTATGTTCTCCTTTAGGATTTCAATGCTTTCCTCTCTCACATTTAGGTCTTTCGTCCATTTTGAATTTATTTTTTGTATACGGTGTAAGAAAGGGTCCAGTTTCGTTCTTTAGCATGCTGCTGTCCAGGGATTTGGCATATATCTATTTTGTTATGTTGAGTTATGTTCCCTCTAAATCTACTTTGTTGAGGGTTTTTATCATGAATGGATTTTGTAATTTGGTGGGATGCCTGGGTGGCTCAGTTGGTTAAGCATCTGTCTTTGTCTCAGGACATGATCCCAGGGTCCTGGGAACAAGTCCCACATTGGATTCCTTGCTCAGTGGGGAGCTTGATTCTCCATCTGCCTGCTGCTCCCCCTGTTTGTGTGCTCTCTCTCTCTCTCTGACAAATAAATAAAATCTTCAATAGAACACGTGATCTGATGAGCACTGGGTGTTATATACAACTAATGAATCATTAAACACTATATCAAAAACTAATGGTGGACTGTATGCTGGCCAATTCAACTTAATAATAAAAAAGGATAGATTTTGCACTATATTAAATGCTTTTTCTGTATCTTGAAATGATTGTATAGTTCTTATTTTTTCCCTTCTTATTGTGATGATTCATATTGATTGATTTGCAAATATTGAACCATCCTTGCAACCCTGGAATAAATACAACTTGATCGTGGGTAATGCTATTTTTAATGTATTGTTGAATTCAGTTTTCTCATAATTTGTTGAGGAATTTGCATTTATGTTCATCAGGGATATCAGCCTTTATTTCTCTTTTTTGTGGTGTCTTTATTTGGTTTTGTTATCTGTGTAATGCTGGACTCATAGGATGAATTTGGAGTTTTCCTTCCTTTTCTATTTCTTGGAAAAGAATGAGAAGAATAGATATTAATTCTTTAAATTTTTGGCAGAATTCCCCTTTGAATCCACCTGGTCCTAGACTTTTGCTTATTGTGAGTTTTTTGATTACTAATTCAATTTATTTTCTGTTAATCTGTCTATTCACATTTTCTATTTTTTCCTGTTTCAGTTTTGGTAATTTATGTTTCTAGGAATTTATCCATTTCTTCCAGGTTGTCCATTTGTCCATTTGCTGGTATATATTTTTTTCTTTCTTTTCTTTTTTTTTAAATATTTTTTATTTATTTACTTGACAGACAGGGATCACAAAGTAAGCAGAGAGGCAGACAGAGAGAGAAGAGGAAGCAGGCTCCCTGCTGAGCAGAGAGCCCGATGCAGGGCTTGATCCCAGGATCCTGGGATCATGACCTGAGCTGAAGGTAGAGGCTTTAACCCACTGAGCCACCCAGGCGCCCCCTATATTTTTACTTAATATTCTCAGGATTGTTTGTATTTCTGTGGTGTTGGCTGTTATTCCTTCTCTCTCATTGTGATTTTATTTGCTTGAGTAATTTCTCTTTTTTTCTTGATAGGTTTCCTAAAAGTTTATCAATTTTATTGATTTTTTTCCCCAAGAACCAGATCCTGGTTTTATTTTGATTATTATTATTTTGTTTGTTTCTGTATAATTTATTTCTGCTTGATCCTTGTTATTTTCTTTATTCTGCTGGTTTGGAGTTTTGTTTGTTATTCTTTTCTAGCTCTTTTAAGTACAAGGTCAGGTTCTTTACTTGAGATTTTTCTTGCTTCTTGAGGTAAGCCTGTATTGCTCTATCCTTCCCTCTTAGTATTGCTTTTGTTGCATCTCAGAAATCTGGAAATGTTGTGTTTTCATTTTCATTTTTTTCCATCAACTTTTATTATTTGATTTTTAATAGACTCACTCATTTTTAACCTCTACCTATCTGGAGTTTTTCCAGATTTTTTTCTTTTGCTTGACATCTAGTTTCATAGAACTGTGGCTAGTAAAGGGACGTGGAATGATGTCAATCTCCAATTTCTTGAGGTTTGTTTTGTGGGCTAATATGTGATCTTTTCTGGAGAATATTCCATGTGTACTTGAAAGGAATGTATAATCTGCATTTTTAGGATGAAATGGTCTTAATATATCTGTCAAATCTATCTATTCCAATGTGTCATTCAATGCCATTGTTTTCTTGTTAATGAAGACACTTCGGTCCAAAACCTATGGGATACAGCAAAGGCGGTCCTAAGGAGGAAATACATAGCCATCCAAGCCTCCCTCAAAAAAATTGAAAAATCCAGAATACACCAGCTGTCTCTACACCTTAAAGAACTGGAGAATCAACAACATATTAAGCCAACCCTACACACAAGAAAGTAAATAAATAAGATTAGAGCAGAGATCAATGAGATAGAAACTAGAGATAGAGTAGAATGCATCAATGAAACTAGAAGCTGGTTTTTTGAAAGAATCAATAAGATTGATAAACCACTGGACAAACTAATCCAAAAGAAAAGAGAGAAGGCCCAAATTAATAAAATTATAAATGAAAAGGGAGAGATCACAACTAACACCAAGGAAAAAGAAACAATAATCAGAAATTATTATCAACAGTTATATGCCAACAAGTTAAGCAACCTAGATGAAATGGATACATTCCTGGAAAACTATAAACTTCCAAAATTGAAACAGGAAGAAATTGAAAACCTGAATAGACCAATATCTAGTAACGAGATTGAAGCAGTGATCAAAAACCTACCAAAAAACAAGAGCCCAGGACCTGACAGATTCCCTGGGGAATTCTACCAAACTTTCAAAGAAGAAATAACACCTATTCTCCTGAAGCTGTTTCAAAAAATTGAAGCAGAAGGAATACTTCCAGGCTCTTTTTATGAAGCCAGCATTACCCTGATCCCCAAACCAGGCAACAACCACACCAAAAAGGAGAATTTCAGACCAATATCACTGATGAATGTGGATGTTAAGATTCTCAACAAGATCCTAGCAAATAGGATCCAACAGCACATTAAAAAGATTATGCACCACGACCAGATGGGATTCATCCCTGGGTTACAAGGATGGTTCAACATTCGCAAATCAATCAATGTGATAGAACAAATCAATAAGAGAAGAGAGAAGAACCACATGGTCCTCTCAATTGATGCAGAAAAAGCATTTGACAAAATCCAGCATCTGTTCCTGATTAAAACGCTTCAAAGTATAGGGATAGAGGAAACCCTCAACTTCATAAAATCTATCTATGAAAAACTACAGCAAATATCATCCTCAATGGGAAAATGCTCACAGCCTTCCTGTTGAGATCAGGAACATGACAAGGATGCCCACTCTCACCACCCTTGTTCAACATAATATTAGACGTCCTAGCAACAGCAATCAGACAAAAAAAAATAAATAAAAGGGATCCAAATTGGCAATGAAGAAGTCAAACTCTCTCTCTTCACAGATGACATGATTCTTTATATGGAAAACCCAAAAGACTCCACCCCCAAACTACTAGAACTCATACAGCAGTTCAGTAAGGTGGCAGGATACAAAGTCAATGTACAGAAATCAGTGGCTTTCTTATACACTAACAATGAAAATACAGAAAGGGAAATTAGAAAATTGATTCCATTTACTATTGCACCAGGAAGCACAAGACACCTGGGAATAAACCTAACCAAAGAGGTAAAGGATCTGTACTCGAGGAACTACAGAACACTCATGAAAGAAATTGAAGAAGACACAAAAAGTTGGAAGACCATTCCATGCTCTTGGATCATAAGAATAAACATTGTTAAAATGTCTATAATGCCTAGAGCAATTTATCCTTTTAATGCCATTCCAATCAAAATTCCACTGGTATTTTTCAAAGAGCTGGAGCAAATAATCCTAAAATTAGTATGGAATCAGAAGAGACCCCGATTTGCTAAGGAAATGTTGAAAAACAAAAACAAAACTGGGGGCATCACATTACCTGGTATCAAGCTTTACTACAAAGCTGTGATCACCAAGACAGCATGGTACTGGCATAAAAACAGACACATAGACCAGTGGAACAAAGTTGAGAGCCCAGATATGGACCCTCAACTCTATGGGCAAATAATCTTCGACAAAGCAGGAAAAAATATCCAGTGGAAAAAAGACAGTCTCTTCAATAAATGGTGCTGGGAAAATTGGACAGCTATACATAGAAGAATGAAACTCGACATTCTCTTACACCGTACACAAGGATAAACTCGAAATGGATAAAAGACCTCAATGTGAGGCAGGAATCCATCAGAATCCTAGAGGAGAAGATAGGCAGTAATCTCTTTGATATCAGCCACAGCAACTTCTTTCAAGATATGTCTCCAAAGGCAAAGGAAACAAAAGTGAAAATGAACTTTTGGGACATAATCAAGATCAAAAGCTTCTGTACAGTAAAGGAAACATCAACAAAGCAAAGAGGCAACCCACGGAATGGGAGAAGATATTTGCAAATGACAGTATGGAAAAAAGGTTGATATCCAGGATCTATAAAGACCTCCTCAAACTCAACACACACAAAACAGATAATCATATCAAAAAATGGGCAGAAGATATGAACAGACACTTCTCCAATGAAGACATACAAATGACTATCAGACACATGAAAAAATGTTCATCATCACTAGCCATCAGGGGGATCCAAATTAAAACCACGTTGAGATACCACCTTACACCAGTTAGAATGGCCAAAATTAGCAAGACAGGAAACAACATGTGTTGGAGAGGATATGGAGAAAGGGGAACCCTCCTACACTGTTGGTGGGAATGCAAGTTGGTGCAGCCACTTTGGAGAACAGTGTGGAGATTCCTCAAGAAATTAAAAATAGAGCTTCCCTATGACCCTGCCATTGCACTACTGGGTATTTACCCCAAAGATACAGATGTAGTGAAAAGAAGGGCCATCTGTACCCCAATGTTTATAGCAGCAATGTCCACGGTCGCCAAACTTTGGAAAGAACCAAGATGCCCTTCAATGGAAGAATGGATAAGGAAGATGTGGTCCATATACACTATGGAGTATTATGCCTCCATCAGAAAGGATGAATACTCAACTTTTGTAGCAACATGGATGGGACTGGAAGAGATGATGCTGAGCGAAATAAGTCAAGCAGAGAGAGTCAATTATCATATGGTTTCACTTATTTGTGGAGCATAACAAATAGCATGGAGGACAAGCGGAGATGGAGAGGAGAAGGGAGTTGAGGGAAATTGGAAGGGGAGGTGAACCATGAGAGACAATGGACTCTGAAAAACAACCTGAGGGTTTTGAAGGGGCGGGGCTTGGGAGGTTGGGGGATCCAGGTGGTGGCTATTGAGGAGGGCACGTATTGCATGGAGCACTGGGTGTGGTGCAAAAACAATGAATACTGTTATGCTGAAAAGAATTTTTAAAAAAAATGAATTATTCACCACAATTAAGTGGGGTTTATTCCTTGGATTCAGGCGTTGCTCAATATCAGCAAATCAATCAATGTGATAAGCCACATTAATAAAAGAATGGAACCATATGATCCTCTCAGTAGATGCAAAGAAAGCATTTGACAAAATAAAGCATCAATTCTTCTTTAAAACCTTCAACACAGTAGGTATAGATGGTACATACCTTAACATCATATAGGTCATATAGGAAAGTACTACGGCTAACAACATTCTCAATGGAAAAAAGCTGAGGCATTTTCCCCTATGGTCAGAAACAAGACAAGGATGTCCATTCTCACCATTACTATTTATCATAGTACCGGAAGTCTTAGCCTCAGCAGTCAGAGACCAAAAGAAATAAAATGCACCCAAATAGGCAAGGAGGAAGTTAAACTTTCACTATTTGTAAATAAATAAATAAATAAACAAAAACAAACAAACCAAAAAAAAAACAAAAAATAAACAAAAAAAAAAAAAACCCTTGATACTATATGTAGAAAACCCAAAAGACTCCACCACAAAACATCTAGAACTAATACATGAATTCAGAAATGTTGCATAATATAAAGTCAATGTGTGGAAATCTGTTGCATTTCTCTACACCAATAATGATGTAGCAGAAAGAGAAATCAAGGAATCAGTACCATTTACAATTGTACCAAAAACATTAAGATATCTAGGAATAAACCTAAGGAAAAAGGTAAAAGATCCATACTCTGAAAACTATAGAAAATTTATGAATGAAATTGATTATGACACAAATATTTGGAAAAATCTACAATCCTTATAGTTTAGAAGAAAGAAATACTGTTAAAATGTTTATACTACCAAAAACAATGTACATATTTAATGCAATTCATATCAAATTATCAGAAGCATTTTTCACACAGCTAGAAGAAACAATCTTAAAATTTGTATGGAACAACAAAAGACCCTGAATCAAATCTGGAGGCATCACAATTGTGGGCTTCAAGCTATATTGCAAAGTTGTCATCATCAAGACAATATGGTACTGGCACAAAAACAGACACTTAGATTAATGGAATGGAATAGAAAACCCAGACATGGACACACAACTATATGGTCAAATAATTTTTGACTAAGGAGGAAAGAATGTCCAATGGAAAAAAATGGCAGCCTCTTCAAAAATTGGTGTTGGGAAACCTGGACAGCAACATACAGAAGAATGAAACTGGACCACTTTCTTACATCATAAACAAAAATAAATTCAAAATGGATAAAAAACCTAAATATGAGTTAGGAATCTATCAAAATCATAGAGGAGAACACAAGCACCAACCTGTTTGGCCTCATAGCAACTTCTTACTAGACATGTCACCAGAGTCATGGGAAATAAAAGCAAGAATTAACTATTGGGACTTTATCAAGATGAAAAGCTTCTGCAAAGCAAAGAAAAAAAAAAAAGCGTTAGTATCCAAAATCTATAAAGAACTCATAAAACTCAACACCCAAAACATAAATAATCCAATTAAGAAATGGGCAGAAGACATAAATAGACATTTTTTCCAAAGAAGATATTCAGCTGGCTAATGGACACATGAAAAGATGTTCAACATCACTCATCATCAGGAAAATCCAAATAAAAACTACAATGAGATATTACCTCACACCTGTCAGAATACCTAAAATCAACAATTCAGAAAACAACAGATGTTGACAAGGATGCAGAGAAAGGGGAACACTCTTACACTGTTTGAGGGAGTGCAAACTGATGTAGCCACTATGGAAAACAGTATGGAGGTTCTTCAAAAAGATAAAAATAGAACTACACTTTAATCTAGCAATTGGGCTAGTAGGTATTTACCCAAATAATACAAATTGCAGATTCAATGGGGGTACATTCACTCCAATGTTTATAGCAGCATTATCAACAATAGCAAAACTGCAGAAAGAGCCCAAGTGTTGACTGACTAATGAATGATTAAAAGAGAAGTGGTATATCTATAAAATGGAATATTATTCAGCCATCAAAAAAGAAATCTTGCTATTTGCAATGACTTGAATGAACTAGAGTGTATTATGCTAAGTGAAATAAATAAGAGAAAGAAAAATACGTTATTATTTCACTCATGTGGGATATAAGAAACAAAACAGATGAACATGTTGGAAGGGAGAAAAAAGAGACAGAAATGGAAGCAAAACATAAGAGACTCAAGGATAGATAACAAAATGAGTGTTGTGGAAGTGAAGTAGGTGAGAGATTGGTTAAAATGGTGATGGGAATTGACAAGGACACTTGTGATAAAGAGCACTGTCATGTATAAGTCATGTATAAGTGTCATGCATAAGTGATCAATCACTAAATTCTACTCTTGTAACTCTATCACACTACATGTTAACTAACTAGAATTTAGTAAAAATTTGGAAAAAGGGGCACCTGGGTGGCTCAGTGGGTTAAGCCTCTGCCTTCAGCTCAGGTCATGATCTCAGGGTCCTGGGATCGAGTCCCACATTGGGCTCTCTGCTCCACAGGGAGCCTGCTTCCTCCTCTCTCTCTCTCTGCTTGCCTCTCTGCCCACTTGTGATCTCTCTCTGTCAAATAAATAAAATCTTTAAAAAAATTTTTGGAAAAAAATAGTGCTACTACAGCTTTTTTTGATAACCATTTATATGATGAATAGTTCTCCATCTCCTCAGTTTGAATCTGTAGGTGTTAGGTCTAAAATGACCTTCTTGTAGGCAGCATATATCCCGGTCTTATTTTTTTATCCATTCTGACACCCTATGTCTTCTTTTTTGAAATTTTATTTATCCATCATATAAGGGGGGGCAGAGGGAGAGAAGAGAGAATCTCAAGCAGACACCCCACTGAGCATGGAGCCCAATGTGGGGCTCCATCCCAGGACCCTGAGATCATGACCTGAGTCAAAATAAAAAATCATACACTTCACCAAAAGAGATACCCAGGTGCCCCAGACACCCTATATCTTTTGATTGGAGCATTATTCCATTTACATTCAGTGTAATTATTAATGGATATGTGTTTTTGCCATTTTATTACTTGTTCTGTGTTTTTTTCTGGAGATATTCTCTGGTCCTTTCTTGTTTTTATCTATGTTTTGATGCCTTTCAGTAGAGATGTATTTGAATTTCTAGCTCTACTCTTTCCCTGTTTATTAGAGGATTTTAACACATAGTTACAATTAGGTTTGTATATAACTTCTTCTGTGTATAGTGGTCCATATTAAGTTGAGTGCCATTGAAGTTTGAACCCATTCTTTACTCTTTCCCCCCTTCCATATTTTAGGTATGTGTTGTTACATTTTATATGATTTTATTTTGTTACTTTCTTGAGTTATTTTTTACCAAAATATTCATTTTTACTACTTTTGTGTTTCCTACCTGAATACTGTCAATTTTGTTCTGTCCTTTTCACTCAAGTTCTCCTCTTTAATATTTCTTACAGGGCTGATTTAGTGTTTATGAACTCCTTTATTTTTCTTTGTCTATGAAACCTTTATTTCTCCTTTTATTCTGAATGATAGACTTGCTAGATAGAGTATTCTTGGGTGTAGATTTCTCCCATTTAGTACTTTGAATATATCATGTCACTCCTTTCTGGCTAGCAAAGGTTCTGTTGAAAAACCTTCTGCCATCTTCGTGGATTTTTCTTGTAAATTACTGACTTTTTTTGTCTCTCTGTTTAAGTTTTTTTCTTTATCAATATATTTTGGAATTTTAATTACAATATGTCTTGTTGTGGATCTGTTTTTGTGGATTTTCATGGGAGTTCTCTATGCCTTCCGAATCTGGATATGTTTCCTTCTTCAGATTAGGGAAATTTTCAGCTATTATTTCCTCAAATAAATTTTCTTCCCCCTTTTTTCCTCTTATTCTTCTGGAACTTCTATCGTGTGAATGTTTTTATGTTTGATAAAGTCACTGAGTTCTCTATGTATATTCTCATTTTACACATTCTTTTTTCTCTATCTTTTATTCAGCTTGACTGCTTTCCATTACTCTTTCTTCTAAGTCACTCATTCATTCCTGTTTCTTCTAGCATGCTGTTCATTGCATCAGGCATGTTTCTCATTTCATTTAATGAGTTTTTATCTCTGCTATGGTATTCCTGATCTTTGGGCTCATGGTCCTACTGTCTTTCTTTTCTGAAGTCCAGTGGGTATCCTTATGATCATTAATTTAAATACTCTATCAGGTATACTACTCATATATCTTTCTCTTAGATCTCTGGCTATGGTCTTGTCTTGTTCTTTCATTTGTTATAAATTTCTCTGTCTCCTCATTTTGTCTGCCTCTCTGTGTCTGTTCCTCTATGTTAAGAAAGTCACTTATATCTTGTGTTCTTGAAAGTAGTGACTTTATGAAGAGTATGCCTGGACTGATCTATAAAACTGTGTCTCCTGTTCACCAGAATCTGGCAATTCAGGAGTATTCCGTGTGAGTTGATTATACCCTGATGTGTCTGAGTCACTTTTCCTTTCATTGCAATCCTTTGTACTGTCTCTCTGCTTTTTGTTATCTGCACTGGTTCTCTGTGGTGTTAGTGAGACCCAGGCAGGACAGCTCAGGAGGGAGAGTTCTCACCGTGGAACTTGGGTGTGGGCAGTGATGTCAGCAAAATTTGCACTGTTCCAGTAATAGGATGCTGGATCCCCCAAAGTGCTGCTGCAGCTGGGGCTGCACACAGGGATGGCTGGGGACATGAGGCTGGTTGTGGCATAGAACTGTGGCTGACAGCATACAGTTGGGCACTGTGTTGTGACTGGGTGGGACACACAGCAGCAGCTGTGTACCTGGTGGCTAGGCAAGGCAGGAGCACCCCTTTAACAAAATCTGCTCTGAGCCTTGGACCAAGGCTATAAGTGACTTGCACCCTGCTTCCCACAGGGAGCCCTGTGTTTATGCTAGAACATCTCCCTTCTTTTCAAAGTCATGCAACATGCTTTGAAATCAGTATGGACAGATCTGTCTCCCATTTGCCCCCACTATTGTGTAAACTGCCATTTATATGTTGCCCTTTCATGCAGGCTGGAGTCTCTTTAAGGGAAGGAACTCAGCTATCTCTTTCCCTCCCTGCTTGTCCAGTGCTGAGTCTACTGAATTTTAAAGCTACAGGCTCCAAGTCCCACTGGTTTTACAAACTCAAAATTCGGCCCCTTTGGTTTTTAAAACCAAATGTTATGGTAGTTAATCTTTCCCACCCGACCTCCCTGGTGGAAAGGACCATTTCTCTGTCCTCTCCATGCACGCAGCTCCCTTCCTCCTGAGGACAACTTCCCTCTGACTTTCTGACCTTCCACAACTTTCAGGTGAAGTTCTTACTCTGTATTTAGTTGTGGAGTTTGTCCTCCCAGTCTTTGGATCACTCTCCAGTTTATTGACTTGGATGTGTATGATATCTAGTTGTAAATGAGGGATGGATGTGAGCTCAGAGTCCTCCTACTCCACTATCATTCCATGTTCTCTCTTGCTTCTTAATGTAGCTGTTTATTGCTATGAACTTCCCTCTTAGAACTGCTTTTACTGCATCCCATAATTTCTGATCTGTTATGTATCCAATTTCATTTGTCTCAGGAAAGTTTCTTTGTTTACCCTTTAGTTTCTTCTTTGATTCATTTGTTGTTCAGAAGAGTGTTATTCATTTCCATGTATTTGTAAATTTTAATTTACCTCTTATTATTTATATCTAGATAGATGTCATTAGAGAAGATACTTAATATGATTTCTATCTTCTTGAATTTGCTAAAACTTGTTTTGTGGCTTAATATATAGTCTATTTTAGAAATGTCCCATTTGTGCTTGAGAAGAATGTGTATTCTCATGTTGTTGGATAGAATGTTCTGTATATGTTTGTTAGGTCCATTTGGCCCATAATTTTCTTCAAATACACTGTTTCCCTATAGATTCTATGTTTGGGTGATCTATCCATTAGTGAAAGTGGGATATTACAGTCCCCAGTTATGACTGTATTACTGTTTATTTCTCCTTTAATCCTGTTCATTTTTGCTTTATATATTTGGGTTCTCTAATATTGTGTGTATAAATATTAACAATTATTACCTCTTCTTGCTGGATTGACCTCTTTATTAATATTCAATGACCATCTTTGTCTCTTTTTATCCTTTTTAGTTTCAAGACTATTTTGTCTGATGTAAGTATAGTGACTCCTGTTCCCCCCACACCTTGGTTACCATTTGCTTGTAATAAATATTACCATCCCTTCACTCTCAATCTAGGTATAACGTTAAGGATAATGTAAGCCTATAGGCAGCATACTGTTGGATTTTTTAACCTATTCACACATTCTATTTCTTTTAATTGGAAAATTTAATCTGTTTATACTTAAAATACTTACTGATAAGTAAAGACTAAAATATTACCTTTTTGTTAATTGTTTTATGGTTCACTTTGTTGATGTGTTGTTCTTTGTTTCTTATCCTGCTGGGTTTTTTGTTTTTTTTTTGGCATGTTGTAATGTCTTTTGGTATCACTATGCTGTGACTTCTTAATCATACTCTTTTCTGTAACTGTCACAGGTTTTTTCCTTGTGGTTACCATGAAAATTACATTAAATATCTTAAAATCATAACACTTTATTTTAAACTGGTAGCAACTAAAACTTAGTGTGAAAAGAATTCCTAAGCTTTACACTTTAGTTCTCCTCTCCCTCATAATTTAGGTTATTGCTGCTACAATTTACATTTGTTTTATATTGTATAACTAATAACAGATTATTATAGTTATGGTTAATTTTACCATATTCATTTAAAAAAATTTTAAACTAGAGTTGTAAGTGAATTATACACCATAACCAAATTATAAAATCTAACTATATGTACTTAACATTACCAGTGAGTTTTACACTTTTTGTGTTTTCATGACATTAATTAGCATCTTTCTTCAGTGCATTTTTTCTGTGGCAGGTATTGTGGTAATGAATTTCCTCAACCTTTGTTTGAGAAAGTCTTTATATCTCCTTTATTTCTGAAGGACAGCTTCTCCAGGTATAATATGTTTGATTGGCAGGGGTTTTTGGTTTTTATTTTTTTTTTATTTTTTTGTTGTTGATTTTTTTTTTAAATTTTCATAGTTCAAATAGGTCATGCTTTCTCTTCTGGCCTAAAATATTTCTGTTGAGAAATCCACCCATAGACTTATGAAGGTACACTTTTCATCTCCCTTTTCATAGTGCTTTGAGAATTCTTCCTTAGTCTTTGACTTTTAATAATTTAATTATACTGTGTTCTGGTGTATCCCTATTTGGAGGTCTTTGGGCCTCGTGGAGCTGGATGTTCATTTCTCTCTCAAGGTTCAGGAACTTTCAGTCATTATTTTTTTTTCTCTTTTTTTTAAAATTTTAATTTAATTAGCCAACATATAGTATATCATTAGTTTCAGATGTAGAGTTCAATAACTCGTCAGTTGCATTTAACACCCAATGCTCATTACTTCAAGTGCCTCCTAAATGCCCCCCACCCAATTATCCCACCCCCCCACCCATCTCCCATCCAGCAACCTTCAGTTTATTTCCTGTAGTTAAGTCTCTCATGGTTTGTCTCCCTCTCTGATTCTTATTCAGTTTTCCCTCTCTTACCTTATGACCCTCTGCATTGTTTCTTATATTCAACATAAGAGTGAAACCATATTATAATTGTCTATTCTCTGATTGACTTATATTGATCAGTGTAATACCCTCTGATTACATCCATGTTGATGTAAAGGGTAAGGATTCATCCTTTCTGATGACTAATAGTCCATTGCATATGTATATCACATATTCTTTATCCATTCATCTGTTGATGGACATCTGGGCTTTTTCCATAGTTTGGTTATTGTGGACATTGGGGTGCATGTACCCCTTTATAGCATCACACCTCTATCTATGGGGTAAATACCTACTAATGTAATTCCTTGGTCATAGAGTAGGTCCAGTCATCATCTTTTGAGGAATCTCAGTACTGTTTTTCTTAGTGGCTGGACCAGCTTGCATTCTCACCAATAGTGTAAGAGGATTTTCCTTTTTCTGCATCCTTGCCAACATTTGTTGGCTCCTGTCTTGTTAATTTTGTCCATTCTGACTGGTGTGAGGTGGTATCTCATTGTGGTTTTGATTTTTATTTCCCTGATGCCAAGAGATGTGGAGCTTTTTTCCATGTGTGTGTTGGCCATTTGTATGTCTTCTTTGGAGAAATGTCTGCTCATGTCATCTGCTCATTTCTTGATGGATTATTTATTTTTTAGGTGTTGAGTTTGATAAGTTCTTTATAGATCTTGGATACTATCCCCTTATCTGACATGTCATTTGCAAATATCTTCTCCCATTCCATAGTTTGTCTTATAGTTTTATTGACTGTTTCCTTTGCTGTGCAGAAACTTTTTATCCTGATGAAGTCCTAAAAGTTTATTTTTGCTTTTGTTTCCTTTGTCTTTGGAGACATGTCTAGCAAGAAGTTGCTGCAGACAAGGTTGAAGAGGTTGCTGCTGTTGGGGTCTGTTATCAAAGGAAGGAGACTGAGACAAAGTGAAAGTTATGCAAAGCCTTATTCTACGCCATTAGCATTAGAAGTCAGACTGACCGGCCAGGGCTACCTCTGAAGAGAGCGACCCCCTCCCAATCTCACAGGCTGGTTTTATAGGGTATAACCGCAGACCCAAGTTATGTGGCTTTTATTGTTAAGGCATTTACTCCCATAATCGATACCCGGAACCATACCAGGAACTACTGGGGTGTTTATTCCCGGAATGAATAATGTGAATGTAAACAACAATATGGCTACCTAGGCAATATGGAGTTGCTCTGGCTAAGCAGGCCCTAATAGTTAAACAGGTTACAACATTAAATTGGCCCTAACATTCCCCCCTTTTCTTTGGAGATTAGTTAATTCTTTGACTCTTCAGCCAGTTCTTGAGGGTGAAAACAGGCTGACCTGAGGTGTCTGTCATTAACCTTGAGTGTTGTTCCATCTGCTGTTTTTCTGATTTTCTATTGGGCTGTTTTAGGCCAATGAAGTGTCCCCTGGCTGCTGCTGACTAGGAACAGGGTTAAAAGTGACCAAGGTATGAAACCCTTTTGAGTCTTAGTTTTAGTCCACAGTTAATGGGGTCCACTGGCAGTGGCTCCCATTTCTGGGGGGTGTCCTTGTTTTCAGCTCATTTGATGTGACATGCATGAATCCAGGCCCTGATGCCTTTTACTTTTACTGCCATGGGGGTGGTCAGGATGACAGTGAATGGTCCCTTTCAGCAAGGCTCCAAGTTTTCCATTCTGTGGTGACATATCCAAACCATGTCTCTGGGTTGGTAAGGATGAGGTTTTATTTCCTTCTCTGTCTCAGTGTAGGCAGCTCGAATCCCTGCTTGGGCTCTTTTTAAGACAGACTGTAGCACCTGAAGTGACTGGAGTACAGACTGATCAGTCATTTCTGTTAGGGCAACCTCTTGTAGCTGTGGGCAGAGTGGAGGGGGTCTCCCAAACATTATTTTAAATTGGGTAACTTTGTTTAAGTAGGGTGTACACCATGCCCTAAGGAGGGCAAAGGGAAGGAGATCTACCCATCCACTGCCAGTTTCCAGAATTAACTTTGTCAAGTTCTCTTTAAGAGTCTGGTTCATTCTCTCTAGTAGTCCAGAGCTCTGGGGCCAGTAGGCACAGTGTAGTTTTTAATTAGTGCCTATGGCCTTGGCCAATGCCTGTGAGACTGAACTCACAAATGCAGGACCATTGTCTGACCTGATCACAAGAGACAACCCAAACCTAGCAATTATTTCTTCTAGTAGATCTTTGGCTACCATTCCTGCCATCTCATGTTTGGCAGAAAAAGTCTCTACCCAGCCTGAAAATGTATCCATAAAAACTAACATATATTTGTGTCTAATGAGTTCTGCTATTATCCCTACAGAATATTAGGCAAGTTCATCTAAACGAGCTATTGTGTAACTTCTCTGAAGTTTACCTCAAGTTGTCTAGCTTAGGTAAACAAACATTTAAAGACAACAAAATCTAGAAATTAATATCCACAAAGGCATGTTACTGAAACATAATTTTTCTCTCTAAAATAACTCTCATTTCCAGAGATAGCCAAATCAGGACTAATTTATTTGAAAAACAATTCCAGTTTTAATAAAATTGTCCTAATTATTTACATAAGCTCAGCAATAACAGTGAGTGATTATACAAATCTTTTAGAATCTGCTTTGTTTGAACTTTTTATAAGGAATCTCTACGTTGAACTTGTAATAGTTTCTCCAGGCCAGAAGCCAAGCCAAGTACTTGCCATCAGATATGCCTGCAATACCTGTCGATTTGGGTGAATTCCTCTTCCTGAGGTCCCCAATGTATCCTGAGGTTCCTGCACCTGCCAGGAAGTGACATTCTTTACTCACCTGGTGAGGCTGCTGGGAACTCTGTAAGCAAGGTATCAGGCCAACTATTTTAAGGGGCTTTACGGCTCCAGGTTTTATAAAGTCAACCTTAGTTCCTTTAAGCTGTCTGGTCATATCTGAGTCTTTTTCAAATACGACATTCCAGTCAAAGCCTTGGTAAAATAACCAGTGTTTCCAATGGTGTCCTGTTAAAAGGAGAACAGATTCTTATTGAACTTATGCAAATGACCGGCTGCCATGGAAGAAAGAATACTTGCTGAGACATTTTGAGTTTCAGAAGGTTCAGATAAAAAGTTGAATGCCTTAATTTGTTTATAAGTGAATATTTTTACATTTCTGTAAGTCGCAGACATCTTAAGAAAGAAGTTTCCTTAGTCTAGAAGAGCAAACATTAGAGAACCAGCAATGTTTAAAATAACAGATACAACATTAAGAAACATAACATTAAAATCTTTTAGTTCATCTAGTCCCATGTTACTAATTCTGGTTTAGTTTGAATGTAGCTCTTACTTCTGGAAATTTTTATCCATTTCTGTTCCAGGATTTCAACATATCAAAGACCTGTATTTGTCCTGAAAGTCTCCCATATGAATTTCTTTTAAGGTGAGATTCATTTTACAAGAGAATTAAAACAATTACAAATGACAAAAACTCAGAATAGATATGGTTAAATATCAAGTGATGACTCGTATCAAAAAATAAAAATTTAGGAAATGCATAGAATCTCTGTAATAGTTATAGCATTTACCCAAATGTAACCAAAGGTTTATCAGTGGTTTAGCAGTACTTCCTGAGTAACTTAGCATACCAAGGAAAAGCCTTATGAGTCAAAGAGATTTCATTTATAATTTAAATCTTGTTGGCAATTGCTAAAATCTAGGTTTAAGATCTGATAAAACAAAACATAGAAACTTGTTTCTCTGGGCAGGCAAAGAGAAAACCATTTACATTCTCTTTTTAACAGCAGATCAATTAGTACATAATAGTTAACATTTACTTGAGTGGATCACCAATGTAGATTTGCCACGACACAGGACTTTAGTTTTCCTTCCTTAAATACTATGCCTCACTTGAAGAGAAACATTTTACAGGAAAAGATTTATTAGTCTTTTTTCCTTTCTTGTGAATAAATCCATCAAAACTGATCTAATAAGGTCAAATTTTCAACATATTTCATTGTTTTTCTTTCAAACCCATAAACCAAGGCAAATAAAAGTCACTTCCCCAAGTCTTCTATGACTTACTATATACCCTCAAGTTTAGTTTTTATTATCTCCTCTCATGTTCTGGTGCAACCAGATATTTTTACTTTAAGACAAAACTACTTACTCTTTTAGGCCCTCTTTTATTTATTTATTTATTTATTTATTTATTTATTTATTTTTATAAACATATATTTTAATCCCCAGGGGTACAGGTCTGTGAATCGCCAGGTTTACACACTTCACAGCACTCGCCATAGCACATACTCTCCCCAATGTTCATAACCCCAACCCCCTCTCCCAACCTCCCTCCCCCCAGAAACCCTCAGTTTGTTTTGTGAGATTAAGAGTCACTTATGGTTTGTCTCCCTCCCAATCCCATCTTGTTTCATGTACTCTTCTCCTACCCTCTTAACCCCCCATGTTGCATCTCCTCTCCCTCATATCAGGGAGATCATATGATAGTTGTCTTCCTCCGATTGACTTATTTCGCTAAGCATGATACCCTCTAGTTCCATCCACGTTGTCGCAAATGGCAAGATTTCATTTCTTTTGATGGCTGCATAATATTCCATTGTGTATATATACCACATCTTCTTTATAGGACCTCTTTTTGTGTGTGTACAGTTTTTCTAAACTTACTATCAGTCAACTGCCTTTTCTCTGGTTTTTCAGACAACATTAAAACTTTTAATAAAAACCTTATGGCTAGGGGCACCTGGGTGGCTCAGTGGGTTAAAGTCTCTGCCTTCGGCTCAGGTCATGAACCCAGGGTCCTGGGATCGAGCCCCACATCTGGCTCTCTGCTCTGCAGGGAGCCTGTTTCCTCCTCTCTCTCTCTGCCTACCTGCGATCTCTCTCTGTCAAATAAATAAATAAAATCTTTAAAAAAAAACCTTACGGAATTTTTCTTTTGGTAGTCCGTCCTGACCATACTTAGTTTTTGTTTTCTGTTTTTTTTTTTTTTTCTGAAGATTTCCCTTCACAAACCTTTCACAACTTTCTTTTGCATTCAGGTTTTGTCCCAAGCCATTTCCTTTCAAACAACCATCTCATTTAAGACAAAATTACCTTTTATCTTTAACAAAATGTATTCCCATTCCTTATCGTTCTTATATATCTCCTATTTTTTTTAAAAATATAGGTTTACTTCCCTTACTTCCATCAGTCTTAGTTACAGTTAGCAGAATTTTCTATTCTTAGACACACTTCAATCTCTGGTGATGGTTAAGTATTAACCACTTGTGAACAGTTACAACAGAATTCTGTAGATGGCAAATTTATGAATCAGTTAAGCACAAAACATGTTTACCAAAAGATTTAAATATTCTTAGTTTCTTTGCAATAAGAAGTCAAAAGCACAAACCTACATCAAGTACTCAACGCTTTAGCATTTTATCCCATTTGGTTAAGAACTAGATGTCCATAATTTAATTCCATTTGTCATCCAACCAAAACCTTAACGTTTAAGGTTACCAAAGACTTTGAAAGTTACTTTAACAATTACCCATTAAAACTTTGAGACAGACAATTAACCATCAGTTCAGTTATTTCTTTGCTAACAGATTTTAACAAATAGTATGAGCTTATTTGACCTTGAGTAAACTTTGATTAAAGTTTCACATTTACTGCTGTAACTTTAAAGATGTGTCTATCTTAATTAAACCAACAAACTTAACTTAGTTCAAATACTGATTTACATTTCACCTGGACCTACTTCACTCTTAATGTTTACCTGAGACACGGGTGGGAAGATCTGGAGTGGGGAGTGTTAGGTCCAGGGGCTGCTCTTCTTGCTCCTTGACAGTGAAGAGGGAAAGAGCCATGGTGCAGGTAGCACCAAGGACGGTCTAGAGGCCAGTTATGCAGGCCACACCCAAGTTGGCACAGAAACAGAAGGGGGACTGCTGCCAGAAGACAGATAAAGGATTCCCAGTTTTAGAGAGTTTTCCTGGGTAAATCTTGTCTCACAACTGGGTGGTTTTACCTTGAAAATACTTGAAATGCTGGAGAACAAGGCTTAGGGGTGTCATAGGTCCCTTACTCTCCGCTTGCCCCATTTCTTCAAACACAACAAACAACACAACAGACAACAAAAAGACAAGACAAAGACAACCGCAGACCAGACCCAGCAGCCCTTCCTCAACCAGATAGCAAGTCTAAGGGTGTGCAAAATATAATCCCAACTCAAAAATACAACTTACCGCTGGTGGGTATTTCCTCAGTCCCCTGACTGCGTAGGGGGATTTGGACTCCCTGGCGATCTACCAGTGGAGGGAAAGGGCATCCCTGCATCCACTCCAGCCCTGGGGAGCAATGCTGCATCCAGCTTCTCCCCAGTGGGCTATACCCAGGAGCTCCACAACCAGACAGACAGACCAGATCCTGCAGAATAAAATCTCAAGATCTTACCTCCGGAGGCTTTTCCCAGAAATTCTGATGCTGGCTCAGTTCTTGTCACTTGATCGTGGACAAGCTCCCAGAATGTTGGGCTCCATTATCAAAGGAACGAGAATAAGACAAAGTGAAAGTTATGTAGAGATTTATTCTATGGCATTAGCATTAGAAGTCAGACTGACCAGCCAGGGCTGCCTCTGAAGAGAGCGACCCCTTCCCAATCTCACAGGCTGGCATAGGGCATAACCACAGACCCAAGGTATGTGGCTTCTATTGTTAAGGCGTTTACTCCCAGAATCGATACCCGGAACCATACCAGGAACTACTGGGGCGTTTATTCCCGGAATGAAGTCCGTGGATGTAAACAATATGGCTACCTAGGCAATATAGAGTTGCTCTGGGTAAGCAGGCCCTAATAGTTAAACAGGTTTTAACATTAAATTGGCCCTAACAGCTGCCTGTGTTCTCCTCGAGGATACTGATGGATTCCTGTCTCACATGTAGGTCTTATGTCCATTTAGAGTTTATCTTTGTGTACAGTGTAATAAACTTGTTTCATTCTACTACATGAAGCTGTCCAATTTTCTCAACACCATTTGTTAAAGAGACTGTCCTTTTCCCATTGAATAGTCTTTCCTGCTTTGTTGAAGATTGGTTGGCCATAGAGTTCATGGTTCAGGGGTGCCTGGGTGCCTCAGTCAGTTAAGCCTGTGCCTTTGGCTCAGGTCATGATCTTGGGTTCCTAGGATTGAGCCCTGCATCAGGATCCCAGCTCAGTGGGGAGTCTGTTTCTCACCTCTCCCTCTGCCCATCCTTTCCACTCATGCTCTCTCTCTCTCAATATATCTCTCAAATTCATGAGTAACATCTTTTAAAAAAAAAGTGAGGGTCCATTGCTGGGTTTGCTATTCTATATCATTGATCTAAGTGCCTGTTTTTGTTCCAGTACCATAATGTCTTGATGATTACAGCTTTGAAATATAGCTTAAAGTCTGTCATTGTGATGCCACCAGCTTTGATTTTCCTTTTCAACATTCCTTTGGCTATTTAGGGTCTTTTCTGGTTCCATACAAATTTTAGGATTATTTGTTCCAAGTCTGTGAAAAATGTGATGGTATTTTGATAGGAATTGTACTAAATGTACTAAATTGTTGTAGATAGCATAGACATTTTAACAATATTTTTTCTTCTAATCCATGAGCATGGAGTGTTTCTCCATTTCTTTGTGCCTTCCTCAATTTCTTTCATAAGTGTTCTGTAGTTTTTAGAGTATGGATATTTTTTTTCTTTGGTTAAGTTTATTCCAAGGTATCTTATAGTTTTGTGCAATTGTAAATGGGATCAATTCTGTAATTTCTCTCTCTTCTGTCTCATTGTTAGTGTAGAGATATGCAAATGATTTCTGTGCATTGATCATATATCCTGCCATGTTGCTGAATTCCTTCATGAGTTCTAGCAGTTTTGGTTTTTGTGGAGTCTTTTGGGTTTTCCACATAAAGTATATGTCAGTTGTAAAGAGTGAGAGTTCGACTTCTTTGACAGTTTGAAAAAGTCTTTTATTTCTTTTGGTTGTCTGATTGCTGAGGCTAGGGCTTCTAGTACTATGTTGAACAAAACTGATGAGAGTGGGCATCCTTGCTATGTTCCTGACCTTTGGGAAAAGCTCTCACTGTTTCCCATTGAGAACGATATTCACTGTGGGATTATTGTAGATGGCTTTTATGATACTGAGATATGTTTCCTCTATCTATCCCTACACTCTGTAGAACTTCAAGTAAGAAAGTGTGCTGTATTTTGCCAATGCTTTTTCTGTGCTAATTGATGGATCATATACTTCTTGTCATTTCTTTTATTAATGTGATGTATCTCATTTATTGGTTTGTGGATGTTGAGTCACCTTTGCAGCCCAGAAATAAATCCCACTTGGTTGTGGTGAATGCTTTTTTAAATATATTGTTGGATCCTCTTGGCTAATATCTTGGTGAGAATTTTGGCATTCGTGTTCATCATGGATATTGATCTGTAATTCTCCTTTTTGGTGGGGTCTTTATCTGGTTTGGGAATCAAGGTAATGCTGGCCTCAAAGACTGAGTTTGGAAGTTCTTCTTTCATTTCTATTTTTTGAAACAGCTTCAGAAGAATAGTTAGAATTTCTTCTTTAAATGTTTGTTAGAACTTCCCTGGAAACACGTGGAGCCCTGGACTCTTGTTTGTTGTGAGATTTTTTATTACTTTCTCAATTTCCTTGCCGGTTTTAGGTCTCTTTGGTTTTCTATTTCCTCCTGTTTCAGTTTTGGTAGTTTATAAGTTTCTGGGAATGCATCCATTTCTTCCAGGTTGCCTAAACTTTTGGCATATAGTTGCTCCTCATATGTTCTCAGTATTGTCTGTATTTCCTTGGTGTTGGTCATGATCTCTCCTCTTTCAGTCATGATTTTACTAATTTGGGTTCTTTTTCTTTTCTTTTTGATAAGTCTGGCTAGGAATTTATCAGTCTTATTAATTCATTCAAAAAACCAACTTCTAGTTTTATGGATCTGTTCTACTGTTCTTTTAGTTTCTATTTCATTGATTTCTGCTCTAATCTTTATAATTTTTCTTTCCCTGATTGGTTTAGGCTTTATTTGCTGTTTTTCTCCAGATCCTTTAGGTGCAGGGTTAGCTTGTTTATCGAGACTCTTCTATTTTCAGAGTCCATAGTCTCTCATGGTTCACCTCCCCTTCCAATTTCCCTCAACTCCCTTCTCCTCTCCATCTCCCCTTGTCCTCCATGCTATTTGTTATGCTCCATAAATAAGTGAAACCATATGATAATTGACTCTCTCTGGTTGACTTATTTCACTCAGCATAATCTCTTCCAATCCCGTCCATGTTGCTACAAAAGTTGGGTATTCATCCTTTCTGATGGACGCATAATACTCCATAGTGTATATGGACCACATCTTCCTTATCCATTCGTCCGTTGAAGGGCATCTTGGTTCTTTCCACAGTTTGGCGACCGTGGCCATTGCTGCTATGAACATTGGGGTACAGATGGCCCTTCTTTTCACTACATCTGTA
>PJEN01020229.1:0-27228 GCA_004024605.1 Pteronura brasiliensis | reverse complement strand
TGATGCCCTCAGTTTTATTTCTGTTTTTCAGCATTTCATTAGTGATTCAGGGTCTCTTCTGATTCCATACATATTTTTGGATTATTTCCTCCAGCTCCTTGAAAAATACCGGTGGAATTTTGATCAGAATGGCATTAAAAGTATAGATTTCTCTAGGCAATATAGACATTTTATCTATGTTTATTCTTCTGATCCAAGACCATGGAATGGTCTTCCATCTTTTTGTGTCTTCTTCAATTTCTTTCATGAGTGTTCTGTAGTTCCTCGAGTACAGATCCTTTACCTCTTTGGTTAGGTTTATTCCCATGTATCTTATGGTTCTTGGTGCTATAGTAAATGGAATCGATTCTCTAATTACCCTTTCTGTATTTTCATGGTTAGTGTATAAGAAAGCCACTGATTTCTGTACATTGACTTTGTATCCTCCCACATTGCTGAATTGTTGTATAAGTTCTAGTAGTTTGGGGGTGCAGTCTTTTGGGTTTTCCATATAAAGAATCACGTCATCTGCAAAGGGAGAGTGTTTGACTTCTTCCTTGCCAATTTGGATACCTTTTATTTTTCTTTGTTGTCTGATTGCTGTTGCTAGGACTTCTAATACTATGTTGAACAAGAGTTCTGAGAGTGGGCATCCTTGTCGTGTTCCTGATCTCACCGGGAAGGCGGCAAGCTTTTTTATATTTAGGATGATATTTCCTGTGGGTCTTTCATAGAGAGATTTTATGAAGATTAGGAATATTCTCTCTATCCCTATACTTTGAAGCATTTTAATCAGGAACAGATGTTGGATTTTGTCAAACGCTTTTTCTGCATCAATTGAGAGGACTATGTGGTTCTTCTCTCTTCTCTTTTTAATTTGTTCTATCACATTTATTGATTTGCGAATGTTGAACCATCCTTGTAGCCAAAGGATGAATCTCACCTAGTCATGGCGGATAATCTTTTTAATGTGCTGTTGGATCCTGTTTGCTGGGATCTTGTTGAGAATCTTAGCATCCATATTCATCAGTGATATTGGTCTGAAATTCTCCTTTTTCGTAGGGTCTTTGCCTGTTTTGGGGATCACTGTAATGCTGGCTTCATAGAAAGAGTCTGGAAATTTTCCTTCCGCTTTATATTTTTGAAACAGCTTCAGGAGAATAGATGTTATTTCTTCTTTGAAAGTTTGGTAGAATTCCCCAGAGAATCCATCAGGTCCTGGGCTCTTGTTTTTTGGGAGGTTTTTGATCACTGCTTCAATCTCGTTACCAGATATCGGTCTATTTAGGTTGTCGATTTCTTCCTGGTTCAATTTTGGGAGTTTATAGTTTTCCAGGAATGCATCCATTTCATCTAGGTTGCTTAGCTTATTGGCATATACCTGATGATAATAACTTCTGATGGTTGTTTCTACCTCCTTGGTGTTAGCTTTGATCTCTCCCTTTTCATTATTAACTTTATGAATTCAGGCTTTCTCTCTTTTCTTTTGGATTAGTGTGGCCAATAGTTTATCGATCTTATTGACTCTTTCCAAAAAACAGCTTCTTAATTTCATTGATACGTTCTATTGTATCTCTGGTTTCTACCTCATTGATATCAGCTCTAAACTTGCTGATTTCCCTTCTTATGTGTGGAGTTGGCCTTATTTGTTTTTGATTCTCCAGTTCTTTAAGGTGTAGGGACAGCTGGTATGCTCTGGATTTTTTTTTTCTTTTTTTTTTTTTTTTTTTTTTTTTTTTTTTTTTTTTTTTTTTTTGAGGGAGGCTTGGAAGGCTATGTATTTCCCCCTTAGGTCCACCTTTGCTGTATCTCATAGATTTTGGACCAAAGTGTCTTCATTCTCATTGGTTTCCATGAATTGTTTAAGTTCTTCTTTGATCTCCTGGTTGATCCAAGCATTCTTAAGCAAGGTGGTCTTTAGGTTCCAGGTGTTTGAGTTCCTTCCAAAATTTTCCTTGTGATTGAGCTCTAGTTTCAAAGCAATGGGATCTGAGAATGTGCAGGGAATAATCTGTCTTTTGGTATCGGTTGAGTCCTGATTTGTGACCCAGTGTGTGGTCTATTCTTGAGAAGGTTCCATATGCTCTTGAGAAGAATGAGCATTCTGTTGTTTTAGGGTGGAATGTTCTGTATATATCTATGAGGTCCATCTGGTCCAATGTGTCATTCAATGCTCTTGTTTCTTTATTGATTTTCTGCTTCGATGATCTGTCTATTTCTGAGAGAGGCGTGTTAAAATCTCCTACTATTAATGTATTCATATCAACATGACTCTTTATCTTGATTAACAGTTTTCTTATGTAATTGGCTGCTCCCATATTGGGGGCATAGATATCTACATTTGTTAGATCATCTTGGTGGATGGTCTCTTGAAGAATGATGTAGTGTCCTTCTGTATCTCTGACTACAGTCTTTAGTTTAAAATCTAGTTTATCTGATATGAGAATCGCTACCCTGGCCTTCTTTTGAGGCCCATTGGCATGAAAGATGCTTCTCCATCCCTTCACTTTCAGTCTGGGTGTATCTTTAGGTTCAAAATTGGTCTCCTGCAGACAACATATGGATGGGTGCTGTCATTTTATCCAATCTGCAACCCTGTGTCATTTTATGGGTGCATTTAGGCCATTCACATTGTGAGTGATTATTGATAGATGCGTTTTTATTGACATCGTGTTACCTTTGAAGTCTTTCTTTCTGTAGATTGTCTCTGTATTTGTGTTCAATGATATTCTTAGGATTTTTCCTCTTTTATAAAACCCCCCTTACTATTTCCTGCATTGTTGGCTTAGTGGTGCATAGTCTTTTAAGCCTTGCCGGTCTTGGAAACTCTTTATCTCTCCATCCATTTTGAATGTCAGTCTTGCTGGATAAAGTATTCTTGGCTGCAGGTTCTTCTCGTTTAGTGCCCTGAATATATCTTGCCAGCTCTTTCTGGCTTGCCAGGTCTCTGTGGACAGGTCTGACGTTATTCTGATGGGCTTTCCTCTTTTGTCCTAGCGGCTTTTAGGAGATTATATCTACAATTATGATTCCTCAATTTGACTATCAGGTGCCTTGATGATTTTCTGGAATCTATAATCTTGGGTGGAGTCCATTCGGCCTCTAGCACATGAACGCTGGTTCCATTCACGAGATTGGGAAAATTTTCATGAAGAACTTGTTCCACTATATCTTCTAGACTTCTTTCTTTCTCCTCCCCTTCAGGGATTCCAATAATTCTGACATTGGAACGTTTCATGGCATCATTGATTTCCCTGATTCTGTTTACGTGGCTTCTATGCTGTTTGTTCCAGGCTTCCTCCTGATCCTTTCTCTCTATCTTTTGTCCTCCAGATGACGAGTTCTACCTTCTGTCTCAGTTACCCTAGCTTTGAGAGAATTTAGATTAGATTGGAACTCATTGAGAGCATTGTGAACCTCTTCCCTGGTAGCTTTCAGCTCTGCCCTAACATTGTGAACCTCATCTCTGGTCGCTTTCAGTTCAGCCTTAATCAATTCCGTTTGGTCATCCATGACTTTCTCCAACCTAGCTATTGCCTGGATAATTGTGAGCCTGAATTCTCTTTCCGACATATTGTTTATGTTGATAGCCGATGGCTCTGTTGGAGAAGGCCCATCCTCTGAATTTTTCTTCTGTTGGGCATTCCTCCTCCTAGTCATTTTGGTGAGAGATGGGTGAACGGATGTAGCTGGATGTAGAACGGATGTAGCTGGATCGACTGTAGTGCAGTCAAGGTGCACCCTGGAACGCTTCTGAGCAATCAGGATTCCCCACCCAAATGAGAGAAAAAAGAAAAGAAAAAGGAAAAAAAAAGAGAGAGAGAGAGACATACACACACAGGAAAGAAAGCGAAGATAAAAGAGAAAGTTCAGCCCAAATGGGCACCAAGGTAAGATTTATAGTACACAAACAAAACTGACAAACAAAAGGACTGATAAAACTATATGAGAAGAGAAAAAAACATATATATATATATATATATATATATATATATATATACACATACATACATACATATACATATATATACACATATATATACATATATACATATATATGCAAATAAGGAAGAACCTGCTCAAAAAGAACCCCAAGTGTAAGATTTTTATACCATCAGGACAAACACAAAAACACAGAAACACTGGTGGAAGAAAAAGATGGGAGAGTGGTTATAAATTCTCAGTGTGGGCGAGGAAGGTTGTTTTGATTCTTCCTGGATGTATCTTGATATCTTTGTTAAAGGACTCAGCGTTCCTAAGATGAAGGGGGATTAAAAATTGGTTTACCTATAGGGGTAGCATTTATTGGGGAAAGGGGATTACCTTGAAGTTTAACTCTATATGAATATTAGAAAATAAAAGTAAAAAAAGAATAAACTAGACTAAACTAACCTAAAATTTAAAAAAATAAATAAATTTGAAAAATAGAAATGCAAAAGAAAAACAGGTGTATATATCAAAAAGTTCAGGTTAGAAGGTTATTATGGAATTTGATGTACTGGACATCTCACTGTGATGGTAAATAGGTTAAAAAATTATCTATATAAACAAGTGAGCCATAATAGTGTGAACGAATTAAAAGTAAACGTTGTCCTATGAAGTAGTGATGGTTGTTTTCTCGCCATCTTTTTTATTTTTTTTCTTTCCTGGTTGGTTGTCTGTGGGAGGGGCCTGCTCCGTGGGTTTCCAGTCCATGATGTTCTCTGAGTTAAGTCCTCCCACCCCCCTCAAGGGGGTGGGCTCTGAGGAAACTGTTTTTTTCAGGCTTTTGTTCTCTGGAGGTTTTTGTTTGTTTGCTTTTGTTTTTCTCTCTCGCCTTGACCGCTTTTGATGGTTTTTGTAGGTTTAGAGGAAAGCAAACTGCACCCTGGCCTCCCTCTCAGAGAGAAGCCTCAGTCTGGCTGCAGAGCCCAAATAAATTCCCCCTTGGATGCTGGCAGAGCAGGTTCCAAGTCACGGTCTCTGGGGACGCAGAATTTTTTGCTTGTACCCAAAACCACCGCAGCGGGGGCTGTCTGGGCAGATCCAGACTGCCAGAGAGGTTCCAAGCAGCGATTGCACACTGAGATTTTCCTGCTGGCCTGGGCTGGTGGCTGGTCTTTCCAGGTCTGAGAGCACTGGGCTGGCGCCTGTGAGCACCTCTCTCAGGGGAGGGCGTGGGGCGCGACTCGGACTCTGATAAGCACGGCATGGCACTCGTGTGGGGACTGCTAAAAGGCTGTGCTTCTGCTGGCTGGCGAGGCTCCCAGCTCCTCATGGGAGCTGGACCGCCTACGCTCTCAGGTGCGTTGGTGGCTCAGGGACCAAGACCTGGTTTCTCCACCGCACTCTCTCTGGTTCTGTGCCAGGGGTGGCTGTCCTGGGTCTGGGGACATAAGCCCCTGTCCCTAGCCGCCCCAATTCCCACAGTCCACCCCCCCCAAGATCATTTGCTCTTTTTGAGTGCTTTCTACCAGACTCCAAGTTAATGGTGTTCCCCAGACGCAGGACACTCTTGTATTGGGATATTACTTTCCAATGGGTCCCCTCTGGTGGCTCCCTCCCCCTTTTGTTTATCTTCAGGTATCAGTCCAACATTCCCACTCCACTTTACCTGCCCATTGGCGTCTTCTGCTCCTGTAGAGATCCAGACGTGTATAGTTCTGATCTCAGACTGATTTCGTGGGTGATTGGAGTTCTTTGGAAGGTAATCAGCTCACTTTAGGGTACAGGTTGAAAGGGCGCCTCCTCCTACCTCCCCGCCATCTTGTCGAGTGTCAGTTTCAAAATACTGTGGTCTGAGAATATGCAGGGAACAATCTCAATCTTTTGGTATCAGTGGACACCTGATTTGTGACCTAATAGGCGGTCTATTCTGGAGAAAGTTCCATGTGCACTCGAGAAGAACAAGTATCCTGTTGTCTTTCAGGTGGAATGTTCTGTGTATGTCTCTGAGTTCCAACTGGTCTAGTGTGTCATTCTAAGCTCTTGTTTCTTTGCTGAATTTCTTCTCAGATGATCTGTCCATTGCTGAGATTAGAGTATTGAGGTCTCCTACTATTGCTATGTTATTATCAATATGTCTCTTTAGTGTGGTTAACAGTTGGGTTCTGTAGTTGGCTGCCCCCATGGTGGAGCATAGATATTTACAATTGTTAGATCTTCTTGGTGGATACACCCTTTAAGTATAATATAGTGTACCTCTTCATCTCTAACTACAGAGTTTAGCTTAAAATAATTTGTCTGATATGAGAATTTCTAACCCAGCTTTTTTCGAGGACCATTGACAGAAAGTTTTTACTCCATCCCTTTACTTTTACTCTGGATGTAACATTTAGTTCAAAATGAGTCTCTTATTGACTGTATGTGGGTGGGTCCTGTCTTTTTAACCAACCTTCAACCAAGTGCCATTTGATGGGAGCATTTAGGCCATTGATTATTGAAAGATATGATTTTATTGTCACCATGTTGCCTGTGATGTCTATAGATTGCCTCTGCATATTTCTGCTCTGTATCTTACTTGGGTTTTTCTTCTTTTATAAGAGAGTGCCCCTTAATATATATATATATATATATATATATATATATATATATGTATATATATATATATATATATATATATATATATATTTTTTTTTTTTTTTTTTTTCAGGGTGGCTTGGTAATCACACATTCTTTCAGTTTGTGCCAGTCCTGGAAGGTCCTTTTCTCTCCACCTGTTCTGCATGACAGCCTTGACAGATATAGAATTCTTGGGTGCCTGTTTCTCTTGTTTAGTACATTACATATGTCTTGCTATCCCTTTCTCACTTCCTGGGTCTCGGTGGACAAGCCTGATGTTATTCCGATGTTTTTCCCTTTGTATGTCAGGAATCTCTTCCCCCTCGATGCCCTTAAGAAGATTTCTTGGGGGCGCCTGGGTGGCTCAGTTGGTTAAAGCATCTGCCTTCAGCTCAGATCATGATCCCAGGGTCCTGGGATCAAACCCCACATTGGGCTGTCTGCTCAGCAAGAAGCCTGCTTCCCTTACTCTCTCTCTTTCTCTCTGCCTACTTGTGATCTCTGTCTGTCAAATAAATAAATAAATAAATCTTAAAAAAAAAAAAAAGATGGTTTCTTGTTTCTAAGATTTGTGAGTTTTACTATTACATGTCAGGGTGTTGGTTTTTTCTCCTTGGATTGGGAGAGTGCCCTCTGCCTCTAGGACAGGAACTCCTGTTTCTTTCCCTGGATTAGGGATGTTCTTCGTTGTGATTTGCTCTAATATTTCTTCTAGTCTTCTCTCCCTCTCTCCACCCCCTCAGGGATCCCAATAATTCTGACATTGGAATGTTCATGGATTATTTTTTTCTTTAGCTGTTTTCATGGGTTTTAAGCTATTTGTTCTCGGCCTACCCCTGTTCCTTCTTTTCTATCACTATGTCTTGTAGACAACTATTTTTTTCTTCTGCCTCATTTACCCTAGCTGTGAGAGTATCTGGATTAGTTTAGATCTCCACTGAAAGAATTTTTTTTATTTCTTTTCAGCATAACAGTATTCATGGTTTTGCACCACACCCAGTGCTCCATGCAATCCGTGCCCTCTCCAATACCCACCACCTAGTTCCCCCAACCTCCCACCCCCCTCCCCTTCAAAACCCTCAGATTGTTTTTCAGAGTCCATAGTCACTGAGAGAATTTTTAAGTTCTACCATCAGCTCTCCCTTTCGCCCTTAGAGAATCGATGTTGCCATTAAAGGTTCTATGCATCCTAGCTATTGTCTGCCTCACTGTTATCATGAAGTCTCTTTCTGACATCTTGCTTATATCCATATGCATTTGTTTGAGTTTTTCCTATGTTGAGAGTTATTTCTCTGAGTCTTTCTGTTGAGAGGTGGTTGAGGAAGTGTACAGATTTTCAGTTATTGACCACAGCCCAAGGAAAAAGCACCTGTTTTATGGGGACATTTGGGTTGTCGGCCTCTTGTTCTTCCAGGCTGTCTTCTGGGAGAGGGTCCTGCCACACTGTTGCTCAGGCAACCCTGTTTGGACAGTGATGCCCTGCTCCCTGTGAGAGGGTGGACTCAGCGAGAAGGGTTTAAGGGGACTTTTGATCGCTGGTGGCTTTCTCTGGTGGCTTTCCCTGACCCCCAAGTACAGAGCAAAAGTGTCTTTATCCAAACCCCAATTCAGAACAGAGAGATCACAGTCTAGCCCTCAGTGAGCTCTCCCTGTGCTGTTAAAAACCACAGCACTGTGGGTTGTGTGCCCCACTGCAGCACTCCCAGCCCTCACTTCCAGGTCCAGGCACATCTCTGCCCTTTGTGCTTCTAGTACTGTATGTCATCCCCAGGTCATACGTGTGCCCCCACAGCTCCAAGTATCAGTGTGGGGGCATTCCCTTCAAGTGCTTTCCCTGCCGCTACTGGTCTGCAGGTCTGCGCCTGGTCCCCAACGTGGGAGGCATTTAAGGTCCAATGGCTTCCTCTCTTTCCATTCATCTTCTAATAACTGCCCACAGAGGCATGGCTCCCCCCTCTCTTATACCTGAAGACCAACCACTGGAAATATCCTCTTTTTAGGGACCCAGATATATCTTATTATATCACAGGCTGATTTTGTGGGTGTTCAGAATGGTCTGGTAAATATCCAGCTCAATTCAGGAAACTGGTCGAAATATGGTCCCCTACTCCACTGTGATCCTTGCCCACTCCCATTCATTCTTTAACAGGATATTCTCTAACTTCCATCTGTGATCGCCCCATTTGTTTTTCTGTAGTTTATTTTATGTTTTGTAGCACTGTGGGCTGAAAACATGATAGTTTGGTCTTAATCTTTTTATACTGGCCAATACCTGATTTTCCAGCCAATGTGTTTTTTCTTGTTGCTGTTGTTTGTTTGTTTGTTTGTTTGTTTTGTTTATGTTTTTCCTGAAAAATCTTTCATGTGCACTTGTGAAGAATTTGGGTCTGCTGCTTTATGATGAACTGCCCTGAATATATTTGTTAAGTCACTCTGATTCAGTGTATCACTCAAAGCTCTTGTTTCCTTGGTGCTTTTCTGCTTAGATGATTTGTCCATTGCTTTGTGTTGGGTGTTAAAGTCCCCTAATATTTGTTTATGTTATTTATATTTACTATTAATTGCTTATATACTTAGTTGCTTCCATTGTGGGGGCATAAACAAGTTTGCTTTCTCTTTGATGGAGAGACCCCTTAATTATGACATAGTTCCCTTCTTCCTACCGTGTTACACTCTCTGGTTTAAAGTCTAGTTTGTTTGTTAAAAGCATGGCTACTCGAACTTGTTTTTTTTTTTTTTTTCTTTCTTTGTTACCCATTTGCCTGAGGAATTTTTCTCCCTATCCTCAGTTTCAATCTGAAATTGTTCATAGGTCTATAATGAGCCTCTTAATTATATTCAGAAAAATTGCAATATATCTGCATTTAGTGTCATTTTATTTGTTATCTTGCCATTGTTTCTGAAGATTTTCTCTGTTCCTTTCTTGTCCTAGTCACTCTTGGTTTCTCCTTTTCAGACAAAGGTATTCTTTGATATTTCTTGTAGGGCTGATTAAATGACCATTAATTCCTTTACAGTTTGTAAGTCTGGGAAACTCTTCATCTTTCTTTCTTTTCTGAGTGACAGGTTTGCTGTATAGCATATGCGTGGCTGTAGACTTTCCCAGCTAAGCACTCTGAACATATCATGTCATTGTCTTCTACCTTGCCAAGTTTCTGTGGAGAGATGTGCAGTTAGCACATGGGTCTTCCTTTGTAAGCTAAGGACTTCTTTTGTCTTGTCACTTTAAAGAGAATTATTTTATTGCTAGATTTTGCAAATTTAATGACAGAATGTCTTGTGTTGGCCTGCTTCTGGTGATTGTGATGGGAGTCCTCTGTGCCTCTGAATCTGGATCTCTGTTTCTTCCTCCAGATTAGGGAAGTTCTCAGCGATGGTTTCCTCAAATAAATTTTCAGGCCTCTTTCTCTCTTCTATGACTCCTACAATAGGCATGTTAATACATTTGATGGAGTCAGTGATTTCACTACATCCGCCCACATGTTCCATAATTCTTCCTTCTCTCTTTTGTTTAGCTTCATTATTTTCCATTATTTTGTCTCCCAGTTCAATAATTTGATCCTCTGTTTCTTCTAGCCTCTGTTCATTGCAGCTTGTCTGCTCCAATCTTTTCACTCCGTGTTTTATTTTATTTTATTTTATTTTATTTATTTTATTTTTATTTTATTTTATTTTTACTCTTTTATCTCTGTGGTACGGGTCTCCCTGATGTCTTCTTATCCTTTCTCACGTCCAGCGAGTATCCGGGCTGCTGCTTTAAATCCCTGATTGTGCATGTTACATGTATCTGTTTCACTTAGATTTTAGATTGCCTGGCCATGATCTTTTCTCATTCTTTCACTTCGGATTCTTCCATATTTGTATTTGGTCTAAGTCTCTGACTTCTTCTCTGTATTTGAAAAGCCCATTATGTTTTCTGGACAGCTACTGAGAGCAATGGCATTAGAAAGAGGAGATCATGTAGTGGCCAAATCCTGGCACTTCAGAGAGTCTCAGGTGTGTGTCACATGTACTCTGCTGTTGTTTTGTGACTTCCCTCTGTCCCTAGACCAGTCGTCTGCAGAAGCTCTTCTTGTCTGCCATGGGGAGTGTTTGGTGTCTGGCATGATATGGTGAGGTTTACCTTCATGGACTCTGGTCTGCCTTGTAAAGGAGACTTAACACCAACTCAACAGAGCTAAGCGCTGTAGAATGCTATGCTCAGGAGACCATGGGCAGGGCTTTATTCTAGTCCATAAGGTAGGGCCTGTTCTATGGGAACTGAACAGGTTTGACTGAGAAAGGCAGTCCCACCAGAGTGCAGGGTTTGGGACTTCATGTTTGCAGCCAATGTCCTCTCTGCCTTGCTTTTGGCAGGTAGCTTGGTATTTATGCTTGTGGTGGAAGAGCCCAATGTTTCTTTTGCCCCCACAGAGACATCTCCACAAACACTTCCCCTCAGTGATAAACTCCAAGAACAAATAATCTCTCCACTGTGTCTCCAAGTATTGTCTCTGTTCATTGTTTCCAGGCTGTCTGCACATGGTTGTTTGCCTGTGTTCCCTCCAGGAGCAACACAGTGTTCTCCAGATTTGATATTGGCCAATCCTGCTGACTTAAAACTCAGGGCTTTAATTCCTCCTGGTTTCAAGAACTCATGTCATTCAGTCCCTCATTTTTACAGCCAACAGTTTTGGGTAACATTCTCCTTGTGGGTTCCCAGTGTGCTCCTCCCACATGTGTCTTTCTCTTTGGCCATGGATCCCTCCCCTCTGCAGCACCAACCATCCACTTCTCCCCTAAGCCACATCTCCACTCTCCCTCCTGTATTCCATGTGACTTCTCTCTTTAGCTGTGGATTTTAATCCGTAGGCATCAGATCAAGTTCTGTCATGTTTAGATTGATTTGAAAATCTTCTATTTGTGTTCTTGTATCAAGACAAGCCTGGAGTTCCCCTATTCTACACCATCTCCCTGTCCTCCATATACACCACAGACTCTTACTCAGCCATAATCAAGAATGAAATCTTGTCACTTGCTACATGTGGGAGGGAGCTAGAGAGCATAATGCTAGGTGAAAGCTATCAGTTACAGAAAGACAAATAGCATATGATTTCACTCATCTCATTTATGTAATTCAAGACACAAAAGAACAAATGGAGAAAAAGAGGTATAGGATAAACCAGACTCTTAAATGTGTACAGAAATCTGAGGTTTATAGAAGGATGATTAGTGGGTATATGTGTGAAATAAAGGGGATTAAATGTGACATTAGTTGCAGGAAATGTGACTGAAGGTGAATCAAAATGAGTTTACAATCCATTAAAGTTACATCGTTATAAAAGAGACTTTATACCTCTAGAAATTTCATTATAAGCCTTATACTAACCACAAATAAAAAATTTATAGTAGATACACAAAATATAGGAACCAAGTGAGGAATAGCACTAAAGGACATAAATCCCAAAAGGAAACACCAAACAAGGAGAAAGTAGAAAATAATTAAATTCAGAAACCAACAAAATGAAACAGTTATGTCCTTATGCATCAATAATTAATTAAAGCATTCAGGACTAAATTCTATCCATAGAAACAGAGCAACTGAATGGATTTTTTTAAAAGAAAAGATAAAAACAGACGAAATACAAAACAACAACAAAACAGTATCCAACAATATGTTGCCGATAAGAGATTCACTTCAACTTTAATTATACACATAGCTTGAATGTAAAGGAATGAGAAAAGATAGTTCATGCAAAGGGCAAGCAAGAGAGAGCAGAGGTGGTTGTGCCTAGGTCAGATAGATAGATTTTAAATCTAAATCAGTTACAAGACACAAAGAAGGTCCTTAGTCATGATAGGGTATTCATCAAGAAGATACAGGAATTGCAAATATATGTGAAACCAACATTGGAGTATCTAAATATTTGAAGCATATTAACAGAATTGAAGGGAGATAGAGACCACAATAAAATAATGGTAGGACTATGATATCCCACCTTCAGAACAGAGCAGATCATCCAGATGGAAAGGTGGTAAGGAATTGCAGACATGAAGGGCACTATAGGCTTAAGAGACACATGCATAAGATTGCGTCTGTCAGAACCATAATATAAGTTCTTCTCAACATTCTCTTCTTCTCTAGTTCTTCTCTAACGTTCTCTACCATAGATCCGGTGCTGGACCACAAATATAGCCTTAACTAATTTAAAAAGATTCAAATCCTATTTCATATGTTTATGACCACAATGGTATGAAAAAAGAAATCACATAGAAAATGAAAACTAAGCAAGATACTAAAAAGGTGGAAGTCACAATACACTCCTGAATAAGCAATGAAACAAAGAAAAAATCAAAAGGAAAATCAGAAAGTATCTTGAACAAAGAAAAATAAATGAACTTATGATTATGCTACAAAAGCATTTCTATGAAGGAAGAATATAGGGCTAAATGCGTATATTTAAAAAAAAAATTAAAAGACCTAAATAAAACAACCAAAATTTACACAATAAGGAATTAGAAAAAGAACAAACTAAATCCAAAGTTAGGAGGTAAAATGAAATAATAAACATTATTGAAGAAATAAATGAAATACAAACAATAGGAACAAACAGGGAAACTTATATTCATTTTTTAAGTTTAATTATATTTTAAATTCTTTTTTGGTATTCAAGAATTCATTGTTTATGCACCACACCCAGTGCTACATGCAATACGTACCCTCCATAATACACATCACCAGGCCCACACAACCCCCAAACACCTCTCCAAAACTCTCAGATTATTTCTCAGAGTACACAGTCTCTTATGGTTCATCTCCACCTTCAAATTCCCCCAACTCACTTCTCCTCTCCATCTCCTCATGTCCGCTGTGTTATTCCTTATACTCCACAAGTAAGGAAAACCATATGGTAATTGACTCTCTGTGTTTTATTTATTTCACTTAGCATAATCTCTTGCAGTCCCATCCATGTTGATACAAAAGTTGGATATTCATCTTTTCTGATAGTATAATATATATTCTCCATAGAATATATGGACCATATCGTCTTTATCCATTCGACTGTTGAAGGGCACCTTGGTTCTATCCACAGTGTGGCGACTGTGGCCTTTGCTGCTCTGAACATTGGGGTACAGATGGCCCTTCTTTTCACTACATCTGTATCTTTGGGGTTAATACACAGTAGTACAATTACAGGGTCATAGGGAAGTTCTATTTTTAATTTCTAAAGGAATTGCCACACTGATGAGCTGTCTATTACTGAGAGTGGAGTGTTAGGATTCCTTACTTTGCTGTATTCACATCAATATGACTATTTATCTTGATTAATGGTTGTCTAATGTAGTTGGCTGTTCCCATATTGGGGGCCTAAATATTTACAATCATTAGGTGTTCTTGGTGGAAAATGATGTAGTGTCATTCTGTTTCTCTCACTATTCTACCTATTCTCCTGAAGCTGTTCCAAAAAATTGAAGCAGAAGGAAAACTTCCAGACTCTATTTATGAAGCCAGCATTACACTGATCCCCAAACCAGGCAAAGACCCCACCAAAAAGGAGAATTTCAGACCAATATCCCTGATGAATATGGATACTAAGATTCTCAACAAGATCCTAGCTAATAAGATCCAACAGTACATTAAAAAAGATTATCCACCATCACCAGGTGGGATTTATCCCTGGGTTGCCAGGGTGGTTCAACATTCACAAACCAATCAATGTGATAGAACAAATCAATAAGAGAAGAGATAAGAAATACTACATGGTCCTCTCAATTGATGCAGAAAGAGCATTTGACAAGACACAGCACTGTTCTTAATTAAAATGTTTCAAAGTATAGGGATAGAAGGAACATTCCTCAACTTCATAAAATCTATCTATGAAAACCCCACAGCAAATATCATCTCAATGTCAAAAGCTGACAGCCTTCCCTTTGAGATCAGGAACATGACAAGGATGCCCACTCTCACCACTCTTGTTCAACAAAGTGTTAAGAAGTTCCAGAAACAGCATTTAGACAACAAAGAAAAGTAATAAGTATTCAAATTGGCACAGAAGAAGTCAAACTCTCTCTCTTCGCAGATGACAGGATACTTTATATGGAAAACCCAAAAGACTCCACCCCAAAACTACTAGAACTCATACAGCAATTCAGTAATGTGTCAGGGTACAAAATCAATGTACAGAAATTAGTTCCTTTCTCATACACTAACAATGAAAATACAGAAAGGGAAATTCGAGAAACAATTCCATTTACTATAGCACCAAGAACCGTAAGATACCTGGGACTAAACCTAACCAAAGAGGGAAAGGATCTCTACTCAAAGAACTACAGAACACTCATGAAAGAAATTGAAGACACAAAAAAGATGGAAGACCATTCCAGGCTCATGGATTGGAAGATAAAACATTGTTAAAATGTCTATACTGCCTGGAGCAATCTATACTTTCAATGCCATTCGAATCAAAATTCCTCCGGCATCTTTGAAACAACTGGAACAAACAATCCTAAAATCTGTATGGAATCAAAAGAGACCCCTAATTGCTAAGGAAATGTTGAAAAGAGAAACAAAACTGGGGGCATCACGTTGCCTGATTTCAAGCTTTACTACAAAGCTGTGATCACCAAGACAGCATGGTCCTGACCCAAAAACAGACACATAGACCCAAACATGGACCCTCAACTTTATGATTAAATAAAGCAGGTAAAAAAATACAGTGGAAAAAAGACAGTCTCCTCAATAAATGGTGCTGGGAAAATTGGACAGCTATGTGTAGAAAAATGAAACTTGACCATTCTCTTACCCCATACACAAAGGTAAACTCGAAATGGATAAAAGACCTCAACGTGAGGCAGGAATCCACCAGAATCCTAAAGGAGAACATAGGCAGTAGCCTCGTCGATATCAGCCACAGCAATTTCTTTCAAGACACACCTCCAAAGACAAAGGAAATAATAGCAAAAATGAAGTTTTGGGACTTCATCAAGATGAAAAGCTTCTTCACAGCAAAGGAAACAGTCAACAAAACAAAGAGGCAACCCAGGGAATGGGAAAAGATATTTGCAAATGACAGTAGAGACAAAGGGCTGATATCCAGGATCTATCAAGAATCCCTCAACCTCAACACACACGAAGCAGATAATCATGTCAAAAAATGGACAGAAGATGTGGACAGACACTTCTCCAATGAGGATCTACAAATGGCTGACACACACATGAAAAAATGTGCATCTTCACTAGCTATCAGGAAGTTTCAAATCCAAATCACACGGAGATACCACCTTACACCTGTTAGAATGGCGCAAATTAACAAACAGTAAACAACGTGTGTTGGAGAGGATGTGGAAAAAGAGGAACCCTCTTATACTTTTTGTGGGATTTCAAGTTGTTACAGCCACCTTCGAAAACAGTGTGAAGATTCCTTAAGAAATTAAATATAGAGCTACCCTATGACCCTGCAATTGCACTACTGGGTCTTTACCCCAAAGACAGAGATGTAGCGAAAAGAGGGCCATCTGTACCCAATGTTGGTAGTAGCAGTGGCCACAGTCGCCAAAATGTGGAAAGAACAAAGATGCCCTTCGATGGACAAATGAATGAGGAAGATGTGGTCCATACATACTATGGAATATTATGCCTCCATCAGAAAGTTTGAATACCCAACTTTTGTATCAACATGGACGGGACTGGGAGAGATTATGCTGAGTGAAATAAGTCAAGCATTATCATATGGTTTTGCTTATTTGTGGAACGTATGGAATAACACAGAGGACATAGGGAGATGGAGAGGAGAAGGGAGTTGGGGGAAATTGTAGGGGGAGATGATCCATGAGAGACCATGGACTCTGACAAACAATCTGAGGGTTGGAATGTTGTGTACGTATCTATGAGGTCCATCCGGTCCAATGTGTCATTCAATACTGTTATTTCTTTATTGATTTTCTGTTTGGGTGATCTATTACTGAGAGTGGCATGTCAAGTTCCCCTACTGTTACTGTACTCACATCAATATGTCTCTTTATCTTGATTAACAGTTGTCTTATGTAGTTGGCTGTTCCTGTATTGGGTGCATAAATATTTACAATTGTTAGATCTTCTTGGTCGATAGACCCTTAAAGAATGATGCAGTGTCCTCTTTATCTCTGACTGAAATTTTTAGTTTATGTGATATGAATATAGAAAGGAAAGCTACCCCAGCTTTCTTTAGAAGCACACTGAAATGAAAGATGCTTCTCCTGCCCTTCACTTTCAGTCCAGATGTATCTTTAGGTTCAAAATGGGTCTCTTGTAGAAAACATACAGACAGGTCCTGTCGTTTTATCCAATCTGCAACCCTGTGACACTTTATGGGAACATTTAGCCATTCACATTGAGAGTGATTATTGAGAGATATGCTATTAATGACATTGTGTTGCCTGTGAAGTCCTTGTTTCTGTAGATTGTCTCTGTAAATTTTTGTTCTATTACACTCTTGTATTTGACTTCTTTTATTAACCCCCCCCCTTAATATTTCTTGTAGTGCCAGCATAGTGGTCACATACTCTTTTAAACCTTGCTGGTCTTGGAATCTGTTTATGTCTCCATCCATTTTGAATGTCTGCCTTGCTGGATAAAGTGCTCTTGGCTGAATGTTATTTTCATTTAGTGCCCTAAATACGTCTTGCCAGCCCTTTCTGCCTTGCCAGGTTTCTGTGGACAGGCCTGAAGTTATTCTGATGGGCCTTTCTCTGTATGTAAGGAATCTCTTCTCCCTAGCTGCTCTAAAGAGCTCCTATATAAAATTATGATCCATCAGTTTCACAATAAGGTGTCTTGAGGTCTCTCTAGATACTATGATCTTGGGGGGTGACCTTTCTGCCTCTAGGACATGAACTCTGGTTCCATTCCATAGGTTGGGAAAAATTTCATGGAGAATTTGTTCAACTATATCCTCTAATCTTCTTTCTTTCTCCTCCCCCTCAGGAATTCCAATAATTCTGACTTTGGAATGTTTCATGGCATCATTGATTTCCCTAATTCTGTTTTCATGGCTTCTAAGCTGTTTGTTCCAGACTTCTTCCTGATCTTTTTTCTCTTTCAGTTTGTCCTCTAGATGACTAATTCTATCTTCTGCTTCAGTTACCCTGGCTGTGGCAAGGAATTTAGATTAGATTGGAACTCATTGATAGCATTTTTCACTTCTTCCATGAGGCTTTCACTTCTGCCCTAACTGATTCTGTGTTCTCATTGTTTTATTCAACCTAGCCATTGCCTGGATAAGTTATCCTGATTTCGCTTTCCCACATACTGTTTATGTCCATATCCAATAGCTCTGGTGGAGAGGGCACAGTCTCTGAATTTTTCTTGTGTTGACCATTCCTTCTCCTAGTCATTTTAGGGAGAGATGGCTGAAGAGATGTGTAGCTGCATGTGTCAATCATGATCCAAGCAAGGTGCACCCTGGAATGTTTGTGAGCAAAAAGGGTTCTGCACTAAAATGAAAGAAAAAAGAAAAAAGAAAGACAGAAAGAGAGAGACAAACAAAGAAAGAGAGAGAAGACCCAGTCTGAATGGGTCCCAAAGGTAAGATTTATAAGGTATACAAACAAAAACAGACAAACAGAAAGACTGACAAAAGTAACGAACAAGTAACTGACGAGAAATAACGAACCCAGACAAAGGAACCCCAAGTATAAGATTTATACAATACCAGAACCAAAACAAAAACACAGAAATGCTGAGAGAAGAAAAATATAGGAGGGTGGTTATAAATCCACAGTGTGGGTGAAGAAGGTTATTTTGATTCTTTCTGCGTCTATCTTGAAATCTTTGTTAAAGGACTCAACTTCCCAGAGATAACGGAGTTTTGAAACTTGTTTATATATAGGGGTAGTGTTGATTGGGGAAATAGTATTACCATGAAGTTTATCTCTATATGAGTAGTTAAAAAAAAGAAGCAGAAGAAAAACACTGGCATATATATCCAAAAAGTTCAAATTAAAAGGTTAGTATGGAATTTGTTGTATTGAGACTCTTGTTTTGATGATAAATAGGTGGAATTTTTTTTTGAAAAGAAAGTTAAAAAGAATGAGCACAGTGGGAGTGAATTAAAAATAATCGTTGTACCTATGAAATATGCAGATTTTATGGCAAAACCGGGAGCTTAATATATTTTCCCCTAATATTTGGTTTTACAATTTTGTGGGGACCCTGTGGTTGTTGTCCTCTCATTTTTTTTTTTTTGTTTTTTGTTTTTTTGGCTGGTTTTCTGGGTGAGGGGTCTGCTGTATTATTTTTCAGGCAGTCTTGCTTGGGTTGAGTTCTCCTGCCACCTATCTGGGGGCTGGGCTCTGAGGAAACCGGATTTTTCAGCTTTTGTTTTCTGGAGGCTTGTTTCGTTTTGTTATTCCCCCTTGTTCGCTTTTGGAGGTTTCTTGGAGGTTAAGAGGAAAGCAAACTGCCCCCAGACCTCTGTCTCAGAGAGAAGCCTCAGTCTGTTCTGCTCTGGGTGGCCCAGAGCACACAGACTCCCCCTCTACTGCTTCCCTCCAGCAGAGTACATCCTCAGCCACCATCTCAGGGGTTGCAGGTGTTCCCGCTGCTCTCTGTACCCCAGTGATACTAAAACCACAAGCCATATTGGTCCAGCGAGCCTGCTTCCAGTGACTGTCTTTGCAGGGCTGCTTTCTGGGCAGGTCCAGACTGCCAGAGAGATCCCAACCAGAGATAGTGTGCTGATATATCCATTCCCTCGTGGGCTAGGAGTGTTCAGATGCTTGGCCAGTCCCAGAGACCAGCAGATAGTGCCAACATGAACCTCTCTCAGGGGAGGGTGTGGAGTGTGGCACATGCCCTGTCACTCAATGGGCGTGAAGAGTGCAAAATGCTGTGGTTCTAGAGAGCACTGGTGGCATCCACCCAGACTCTCTCACATGTGCCAGCAGCTCCAGGACCATGGCCTGGAGGTTTTAAGGCACTCTCTCTAGCATGGCTGGTTGCTGGGAGTGTCCGCCCTGGGTCCCTGCGCTTAAGCCTGTGCCTATGACCACTCAATTCCTCCAGTTCCCCTTAATATCCTTTGCTCTTTTTCAGTGCTTTTAACCAGACTCCAAGATAGTGCTGGTCGCCAATCACAGGGCAATACTTTCCAGTGGGGTAATACTTTCCAATGGGTCACATCTGGTGGCTCCCTCTCCCTTCTGTTTATCCTCTGATATAAGCCTGATCATACACACTCCACTGCTTTAACTAACCACTGGCATCTTCTGCCCCCATAGATATCTGGAATTGTATACACCTACATCTTAGGCTGATTACATGGGTGTTCAGTGTGTTCTGGTAGATAATCAGCTCACTTTAGCAGCAGCTGGAAACAGCATCTCTTACTTCTCTGCCATTTTGCCTGTAACTCACATTTAATTTTTGAAAAGATAAATAAACCTGAGGCATCTTAAGCTGGATAAATAAAGGAGGAAAGCATACAGCTAAAATTGTGAGAGAGGAGACATTACAAATGATAGAAGGATAAAAAGAAACCTAAAAGACCCCTATAAATAATTATTCCAGCAAATTCAATAACTGAGAGTAATGGATCCCCTTTAAATTATTAATCCAGCAAATCCAATAACCGAGAGAAATGGATAAGTTCCTAGAAACATACCACCTACCAAGACTAGATCATGAAAAATACAGAATCTTAACAACCTGGTAATGACTATAGAGGTTGAAGCAGTAATCAAACCCCTTAAACACACATAAAGCTAGGACAAATTAATTTCCCTGGTAAACTCTTTTAGACGTTTAATGAATGTAATGTCCATTCTTCTCCTCTATTCCTGAAATTGAGGAGAAGGGAACACTCTAACTAATTTACAATTCTCTAATACCAAATTCAGATAAGAACATTATAAGAAACAAATTATATACCATTTTAATAAAATAAAGATATAATTCTCTCTCTCTGTTTCTTTCTATCTTTCTTTCTCTACTACTTAAAGGGCCTGCATTTAATTTTTTTTTTTTTACTATGTTCAGTACACCAGCATATCATTCATCATATGTTCTTGGTATAGTGCCCAGTGATTCATTAGTTGTGTATAACACCCAGTTCTCATCATAACATATGCTACACCTCCTCAATACCCATTACCCAGTTACCTCATTCCCACCATGCCTCTCCCTTCTGTAACCCTCAGCTTGATTCCCAGAGTCCTGAGTCTCTCATGGTTTGTCTCCCTCTCTGATTTCTTCCCATTCATTTTTCACTTCCTTCTACTAATGTCCATGTTATTCCTCTTTCCACATATAAGTGAAGCCATGGGATGTGTGTCTTCCTCTGCTTGGGTTATTTCATTTAGCATAATCTCTGCCTGTTCCATCCATATCAATGCAAATTGTGGGTGTTCATCCTTCCTGATGGCTGAGGAATATTCTGTTGCATATATGGACCACAACTTCTTTATCCATTAGTATTTTGAAGTGCATCTCAGCTCCTTCCACAGTTTGGCTATTGTGGACATTGCAATCCCTTCAATATATGCAGTTTATTCTCCTCTGAATGAAGCCAATTGATAAACATGGTTACTAATACTAATTACCAGGGGGATGTAGAATAAGCAAATTGTGACAAATAGTGCTGTCTGGTGCTCTTCCTTAAGGGTTAGCTATAATGCAGAATATCACAGTCTTTGAAGCCTGGCTTTTACAAAGGTGTTTAAGTTAAAATAAGGTAGAGTGAACCCCAATCCATTATGACTGGTGTTTTAGAAGACTAGGAGATTAGGACACAGACAACACAACGCATCCATGTGCTAGCATCTTTAAAGGTGACTTTCCTTAACTTTTTCTCATACAGATACCATAGTGAAAGAAGCTAATAAAGGACTGTTTCACATATATGATGACAATCCTCATAGATGGCTAAAGATGCCCAGGGGCCCTCACTGTTTATTTAGATCTTTAGAAGCTGAAGTTGAAGTTGAATTAGCAACACCTTATTATTTCAGGAGAAACATTCACCTAAAGTATGGTATACTTAATCTCATTTTTTTTTTCTTTGTATAGAAAGGAGGAGTGGAAAATAAACACAAAAGGCAACCTGAATTCATGTTCAGGCTAACAGTGCTCTCTTTCTGTCCTTACTAGGAGTTTCTACCTAAAGCTCAAGGAGGCAAATGTCAGTGAGAGAGGGACTGCCTCTTCAGTGTAGCTTGCTTCCATGAAGTCACAAAACCTGTGATGTCAGGGCAACTAGTTCTCCCCCAACCACTCCTAATCTCGACACTTGTGTGGGGTAGTCATGAGTCAGCCAAGAGGATCACAAGCCCTCCTAAATCACTGGAGACGCTTGGTCACTTCCCCCAGACAGTTCGCCAAGCATGTTGGTGTCCACTTCTCCATGGCAGAATTGGTAGTCAATGGTCATGACTGTCATCAACAGGCCTATGGACTCCTGAGAGGTGAAACGTCCACAATTTCATCTTACACACTGCTAGTCAGAAAAGAATCATCTCTAAACCCCAACCTAAACTGAAGAATTCCATCCCACGGACGTGTACATGGTCCTCAATCTACACCAGGGCGCTTATGACCAGCAAAACTGCAGCCCGAGGAAAGTTCAGTTAACACCCACAACCATGCCAAAGACATGTCTGGAGTCTGAAACAGCAAAGACAGGAGTTCCTCTACAATCTCCAGAAATTTTGCCAAAAGACCTCCCAATCCTCAAAGCTGCCTGGGCACAAAAGGCAGACACTACAGTGTAGAACCTTTGGCCAAGGACACACTCATCTGCTTGGAGTCCACAGTAGCAAGTGCAGAGAATTTTGGAAGGGAACCACACCCAAAGAGAAGCCACATAAAAGGCTATTGTGTCAGTTTCAAGAAGACAACGTGTATCTCCAAAAGAACCCATTGAAGAGGATTCAAATCTCCAAGAACACTGAGCATTCATTCCCACAAGGCACTGCAGGTTTCCTCTGTGGAACTGAATCAAGAAGTTGCAGCACAAGCCTGTCTTAACCCTCTAATTTCCACCCCCCAAATATTTTGAGGCAACAACCTGACAGTGCAAGGTATGGATTTTGGGCATGTTCTAATGGAAACACAAGAGAATGAATACTGTGAGAACAAATAGCCATTGTTTAGGGAGGCACCGAGAAAGCTACAGGTTGGTGAAGTGTTGCAAGAAGACCAAGAAGAGAAGAAAGAACATTAGAAATCAGTGTCAATATCTGGTATTTTAGGATGGTGGGAGGTGCTCTGTACCTGGCTGCATTCCATAGGGACATATGTCAAAATTAAATAATCCATTCTCTGGCCCCAGTAGGTCCTTGTAATCTTTTTAAAAAGATGTGTATGTATGTATTAGGCAGAGAGACAGAGAGAGAATAAGGGGGAGTTGGAGAAGGAGAAGTAGACTTGCCCCTGAGCAAGGAGTTTGATGTGGGAATTGATCCCATGACCTGAGCCGAATTGATCATGACCTGAGCTGAAGGCAGCCACTTAAATGACAGAGCCACCCAGGTACTCAGTCTTAATACCTCAGTGATCTAGACCAGAACAACTGCTCTGTGATTGCTCAGAAATTCAGGTGATACTGATTTTGGGTTTGGGGTTGTGACTTGCTCTGTCAGACCTGTTTTCATACTTAGCATAGCTTGTAATTTTGGAATCAGTGTCTTGGCTATATATCGAGTATTCTCTCAAATATATATATATATATATATATATATATATATATATATATATATATATATATGTGTGTATATATATATATATATATATATATATATAATGATGAGATTACATAAGCACATATTTTTCAGAGGGCTTTTTTTTTTCCTTTATAGGAACCTCTCTAGTTGTGTAAAGTATCCAACTAAGCAGTCTTATTTTGAATTATAAAAATCCTCTTGCTAAGTCCTTTGACCTGCTACAAATAGGTTTGAATGAATTTACTGATATTGAATTTCTCACCTAGTCTACAGTAATCCCTATGCATAGCATTGTGTACAGGGATGGAGGCAGAAATCTAAATAACTCTTTTGAGAGAGAAAGAGAGAAAGAGATGGTTGTAGGAGCTATATAATATTACCAGGAGGCCATAACTTATGCTGAACTAATATATCTTCTGGAGAAACGACACACTAAGCAAAGACAAAACACACTGCAGCAGTTATGCAGAAATATCAACAAGCTTGATTTAACATATGTGGACCTTTATATAAAATATACATTTTTAAGTATGTTATGTATATATCATACAGTATGGCATAGTTTTTGATGCAGTGTGTAATGATAACTTGTTTGCATATATAACACCCAGTGCTCCAGGAAGTACATACCCTCTTCAATACCCATCACCAGGCTGACCCATAGCCCACCCTTCTCCCCTGAAAACCCCTCAGATTGTCTTCCTTGAAGAAGTGTCTATTCATGTTTTCTGTCCACTTTTTGACATGATTATCTATTTCTTGGGGGTAGATTTTGAGAATTTCTTTGTAGATCTTGGACATCAGCCCTTTGTTTATACTGTCATTTGCAAATATCTTCTCCCATTCGGTGGGTTTCTTCTTTGTTTGGCTAACTCTTTCCGTTGGTGTGCAGAAACTTTTCAACTTGCTGAAGTTGCAAAAGTTTGTTTTCACTGTTGTTTCCCTTGGCTTTGCAGGTGTATCTTGAAAGAAGTTGCTGTGGCCAATGTCGAAGAGATTACTGCCTATGTTGTTCTCTAGGATTTTGATGGGTTCCTGTCCCTCGTTGAGGTCTTTCATCCATTCTGGGTTTATCGTTGTGTATGGTGTAAGAGAACAGCGGGGTTTCAGTCTTCCATCTATAGCTGTCCAATTTTCCCAGCACCATTTGTTGAAGAGACTGTCTTTTTTTTTTTCCCCTCAGATTTCTTTTTCCTGCTTTTTCAAAGATTAGTTGGCCATAGAGTTGAGGGCCCATATATGGGCTCTCTATTCTGTTCCATTGGCCTAGGGGTCTGTTTTTGTGTCAGTCCCATGCTGTCTTGGTGATCACAGCTTTGTAGTAAAGTTTGAAATCAGGCACCGTGATACCCCCAGCTCTGTGTGTTTTGTTTGTTTGTTTGTTTGTTTGCTTGCTTGCTTGTTCGTTTGTTTTTACATTTCCTTCGTGATTTGGGTTCTTTTCTGGTTCCATACAAATTTTAGGATCGTTTGTTGCAGCATTTTGAAAAATGTCTTTGGTAGCTTGATTGGGATGTTGGCAAAAGCGTAGATTGCTCTGGGCAGGTTATTCTTCCTATCCATGAGCATGGGATATTTTTCCATCTTCTTGTGTCTTCACCAACTTCTTTCATGAGTGTTCTATAGCTTCTTGTGTATAGATACTTTCCTTCTTTGGTTAGGTTTATGCCAAGGTGTCTTATGGTTTAGATGCTATTGCAAATGGAATTGATGCTCTAAATTCTCTTTCTACAGTGACATTGTTAGTGTATAAGAATGTAAATGATTTCCCTGCTTCGATTTTTACCCTGCCACATTGGTGAGTTTCCATAGAACTTCTAGCAGTTTGGGGGTGGAGCGTTTTGGTTTTCCACAGAAAATGTCATGTCATCTGCAAAGAGAGAGAGTTTGACTTCTTCTTTGCCAATTTGAATACCCTTTCTTTCTTTTTGTCGTTTGATCACTGTTGCTAGGACTTCTAGTGCTATGTTGAATAATAGAGGAGAGAGTGGATATCCTTGTCATATTCCTCATCTAAAGGGAAAGGCTCTCAGGTTTTCCCCATTGAGAATGAGAGTTGCTGTGGGTTTCTCATAGATGGATTTATGAAATAGAGGAATTGTCCATCTATCCTATACTTTGAAGAGCTTTGATAAGGCAAGGATGCTCTATTTTGTCAAATGCTTTCTTTGTCTCCATTGGGAGTACCATGTGGTTCCACTCCTTCTCTTCTTGATTTGTCCTTTCATTTTAATTGATTTGTAAATGTCAAACAACCTTTACATCCCAGGGATAAGTCCAACCTGGTCGTGGTGGATCATCCTTTTAATTTATTATTGAGCATTATTAGCTAGGGTCCTGTGAGAATTTCAGCATCCATATGCATCAGAGATATTAGTATGGAATTTTCTTTTCTGAAGGGTTCTTTGGCTGTTTTGGGGATCACAGTAATGCTGCCTCATACAATGAGTCTGGAAGTGTTCCTTCCCCTTTCTATTGTTTGAATAGAACAGGAGAATATGAAAAATAATATCTATTCAAGAGAATACGTATTATTCCTTTTTTTTTTTTTTTTTTTTTTTTTTTTTTTTTTTTTTTTTTTTTTTTTTTTTTTTTTTTTTTTTTTTTTTTTTTTTTTTGTAGGATTCCCCCAGGGAATCCATCAGGTTCTGGACTCTTGTATTTTGGGAAATTTTTGACCACTGCTTCATTCTCATTACTGGTATTTGGTCTGTTCAGGTGGTCAATTACTTCCTTTTTCAGTCTTGGTAGTTAATAGGTTTCCAAGAAATGCGTCTGTTTCTTCCACAATGCTTAATTTATTGGCATATACCTGTTGATGATAATTTCTGAGAATTGTTTCTATTTCCTTGATGTCAATCGTGATCTCTGCCCTTTCATTTGTACTTTTATTGTGGATCCTTTCTCTTTTCTTTTCTATATGTCTGGCCAGTGGCTTATCAATATCATTAAATCTTTCTGAGAACCTGCTTCTAGGTTTATTGGTGTGTTCTACTGTATTTCTGGATTCTAATCCATCCACCTCTTCTATTGCATGACTTAGGCTCAGTTTGTTGTTGATTCTCCAGTTCTTTAAATTATGGAGATAGTTTGGGTATCCAAGATTTTTTTTTTTTTCTTTTGAGTGACTCTTAGATCGCTGTGTGTTTCCCCCTTAGGACCTACTTTGCCGTATACCACAGGTATTGGAATGATGTGTTTTCATTCTCATTGGTTTCCATAAATTGTGTAAGTTTTCCTTTGTTTTCTGGGTTGACACAAACATACTTAGGCCACATGGTCTTTTAGCTTCTGTGTGTTTCAATTTCTTCCAAAACTTTTCTTGTGATTGAGTTCCAGTTTCAAAGCACTGTGGTAGAAATTAGGCAGGGGATAATCTCTGTCTTTTGGTATTGGTGGAGACCTGATTCCTGACCTAATATGTGGTCTACTCTGTAGAAAGTTCCAAGTGCACTCGAGAAGAATGAGTATCCTGTTGTCTTTAGGGTGGAATATTATGTGTATATCTATGAGGTCCATCTGGTCCAGGGTGTCATTCAAAGCTTTTGTTTCTTTTTGAATTTCTGCTCAGATGATCTATCTTTGCTGAGAATGGAGTGATGAAGCATCTCACCATTACCATGTTATTATGAACATGTCTCCTTAGTTTGGATTCGTCAGTTGGCTGCTCCCATGTTGAGGGCAAAGATATTTGCAATTGTTAGATCTTCTTGTTGGATACCCCCTTTAGGGATGATATAGTGTCGTTCTGCATCATTAACTAAAGATTTTAGCTTAAAATCCAATTTTTCTGACATGAGAATTGCTACCCAAGCTTCCTGTGAGGTCCGTTGACATGAAAGATGGTACTCCATCCCTTTGTTTTTACTGTGATGTATTGTTCAGTTCAAAATGAGTCTCTTTTAGATAGCATGTGGAAGGGTCCTGTCTTTTTATACAATCTGCTTATATGTGCCCATTTATGGGAGCATTTAGGCCATTCACGTTGAGAGTGATTATTGAAAAACCTGATTTTATTTTATTTTATTTTATTTT
>PJEN01020228.1:0-27258 GCA_004024605.1 Pteronura brasiliensis | reverse complement strand
TTTTTTTTTTAAGATTTTATTTATTTATTTGACAGACAGAGATCACAAGTAGGCAGAGAGGCAGGCAGAGAGAGGGGGAAGCAGGCTCCCCGCTGAGCAGAGAGCCCGATGCGGGGCTCGATCCCAGGACCCTGGGATCACGACCTGAGCCGAAGGCAGAGGCCTTAACCCACTGAGCCACCCAGGCGCCCCTATGCATTACTTTTAATAGGAAAACTTTTCTATTAATTGGAGAAACTGTAAATCAGCCTTATTCACAGCTACATTTTTTCAATATAACATTGTTTTTAATATTATATTATGAGTGACTATAATGATGTATGCCATAAAAATTTTATAAGGATTCACTCATTATTGTATAGGCTAGGTTACCTGAAGCAATCATGTAAATTACAGTAGGCCACCATAAAACAATCATATCACTTCTTCACTATCAATGCATGAACTGTTATACTTGTATGTAAATATTAATTTTTCAAATTATCTTTTCATTGTTGATGTCTAGTATTTGTAATGTGTGTAACATCTACAGTATTTTGTATCATATAACACAATATAGCTGTAGGTACTGGCAGACAGTTGATTTATCTTGTAAAAAGATGATGTAAATTTATGGTACTGATAAACACAGTACAGTATTTTCTCTTACGATTTTCTTACTTTTCTTTAGCTTACTTAATTTTAAGAATAGAGTATATAATGCATATAACATGAAAATATGTTTTAATCAACTGTGTATGTTATGGGTAAGGCTTCCTTACAGTCAACAGTAGACTATTAGAGGTTAAGTTTTGGGGGAGTCAAAATTAAACACGGATTTTTGACTGCATGGGGGGTTGGCACTCAAACCCCCATGTTGCTCAAAGGTCAATTGTATGTCATTTATCTCATGGGTTATGATATTGTAACATTCAAAATAAAGTGAGGGGCGCCTGGCTAGCTCAATTGGTAGAGCATGTGACTCTTGATCTCAAGGTTATAACTTTAAGCTCCACATTGGATATAGAGATTACTTAAAAAGAAAATCTTTTTTTTTTTAAAGACTTATATACTTCTTTTAGAGAGAGAGAAAGCATGAGCAGGAGGGGCAGAGGGAGAGGGAGAGAGTGGTGAGCCTGGATGTGAACTCTATGCTGAGCGTGGAGCCCAACACAGAGCTTGATATTACTTTGATAGAAAGCAGTTGGCTTGAGGGTTTACCTAGCACATAGATATTATCTCAGATGATCTATTAATGTCTTTTCTATTAATTGTTCTGTGATATGTATCTGGAATTTCTTTCTTTTTTATCTTAGATATTTGTATATATTATATATATATATTTAATCAAGTATATATTTGTATATGTATATATTTAATCAAGTAATTTATCTGATAAATGACTACTTCAACTAAAGTATTTTTAAAATTTGAACTCTGTGACATTCCACAAGGTTAAAAATTGAAATGTTATATCTTGAAATCCATAAAGACATAAATCCCTCTGCTTATTTGCAGTATTTCATTTGTGGATCTCTAAATAATCTGCACTGTATCTTCCCAGGATGACCCCACAGCCTGATAGACACCAGAGACCTTTAGTCCATCTCCTTGCTAGACTGACATGTATATTCAAAGAGACACTCTAATCTGTAACTGTACAGTATATCATACTTCCATTTATCTTGTGCATCACTATATTTTTTGATGCTTCCTGAGATGTTCAAATAAGTTATGTTCTCATGCCAAAAATGATTGTACTGTCTCTGTTTTTATTGGTTTACCATTTCCTCCAGGGAGCTGACTAAGAGGCATACTTTTGAGATTGCTGTAAAGTGAAAGTTAATACTAGATCCTGACAGAAAATGTTCAAAGTATTTGAAAGAAAAAGAAAGAAAGAAAGAAGGAAAGAAAAAAAGAAAGCAAGGGAGGAAGGAAGGAAGAAAGAAAGAAAGAAGGAGGTGGAGAGGGAGGAAGAGAGTGAGGGAAGGAGGGAGGAAGAGGGAGGACGAAAGAAAGAGAGAAAGTGGAAAAGGAAGTTTCTTATTTTTTTTTTCTACTTCTGATTCTTTAATCTGACCGTTCAAGTTTCTGCAAATTAAAAATGAAATATGTTATATAACACTTATAAGTGTATCTAAATCAGGAGACACAAGTAAAGAGAGTCAGTTGCGTCTAGAAAAAAATTCATTCATCCAAAGGATAAATTTGCTGAAATGTGATTATACGGAATTCAAAAGAATTTTGACTAAGGAAGTATCTTCTAGAATACTAGTTCTCGTATCTTCTAGAATGCTAGTTCTCATATGTTTTAGTCTATGGATCGTTTGGGGGTACCAAAGATCTCCAGTACTGGCTGACTTATTAAACACTTTTTTTTAAGTAGAACCAACCTGGTTTCCATGTCTTTAAACCTCTAATTATAGTGACTACAGAATGTTAACTGTGCCATGATTAGAGATTTATCATATTTAAATCACTTCTCATGACTGGGATACATTTATGATGAACTGGAAGGCCACCAGTGTTGGCTAGATCATTGATAGTTATATGAAAGCTTCTTTGATAAATTCTAACAGGAAAAAAATATATCACCTATTTCACAGTGTTATTTTTAGCATTAATATAGACAGTTTCTGTGCATAGTAAGAGATAAAAATATTTGTTCTTCATTCCCAGAATGTATTCATCTCTTATTTCTCTCCAAGACCCTAGTTTATTCTCCTTGACATCTTTGTACTAGGACTTGGAAAACTTGAGGATATTGTTATGTGTTTGTTCAACTTCTAATCTTTGATTATATTGAATACTATCTCCACTGCTGGTAATCATCTCAAGTGAGATCAGTTTGTCTAACCAGTCTGAAATTGAATTTGAAAAAAAAAAGTTTGATTGCTTTACTTTATTAATTCAGATAACAGAATGGTTAAAGGACAGCCAAATAATTACATCATGAAAAATTGTAAGAGCCTTAGTAATAAATTTTAATCACTACCTCTGATGAAATATGGAAAAGAGGAGTAATGAAGAGGAAACAAAGTTGATGTTTCTAATTCTAGAAGGCTCTATTTATTTCCTTAATAGTAATCAAGAATTCTTTAAATCTTTATTTATTTAAGTTTTAATTCCATTATAATTAACATACAGTGCATACTACTTTCAGGTTACAATAAAATGTTTCATCAATCCTATATGTTATTCAGTGCTCATCAAGATAACGGTACCTATTTTTTTTTTAAGATTTTATTTATTTATTTGAAAGAGAGAGAGACCGTGAGAACAGGAACACAAGCAGCGGGAGTGGAAGAGGGAGAAGCTGGCTTCCGGCCAGTCAGGGAGCCCAATGTGGAGCTGGATCACAGGATCCTGGAATCAGGACCTGAGCCAAAGGTAGATGCTTAACGACTGAGCCAACAAGGTGCCCCCAAGATAAATGTACTCTTACTCCCCCTCACCTGTTTCACCTATCACTCCCGTCCACTTCCCCTCTGGTAACCATCGTTTGGTATAGTTAAAAATCTGTTTTTTGATTTGTCTTTTTTTTCCCTTGTTCATTTGTTTTGTTTCTTGAATTCCAAATATGGGTACAGTCATATGGTATTCATATTTCTCTTACTTAGTATTTTACTCTCTAGATCCATAATACATGTTGTTGCAAATGGCAAGATTTAAGTCTATTTATAGCCTAAAAATATCCCTTTATATATTTATATGTGTGTGTGTGTGATATATATATATATATATATATACATATATATATATATATACCATATTTTTGTTACACATTCATCCTTTGATGTACACTTGGGCTGCTTCCATAATCTGGTTATTGTACATAATGCTTCAATAAACATAAGGGTGCATATATCCTTTCAAATTAGGGTTTTTGTATTCTTTGGGTAAATACCAAGAATTTTTTAAAACTTATAATTGAAAAATGGGTGATATTTTAATGGAAAAGGACTTAGAAAATCTCCTATAATATAAAACCATTACTCCTAATTAAATATCCTTTTTTCTAATTAAATATTCTTTTTTTCTAATTAAATAATCTTAGTTTAGTCAAAATACAAACACAGAAGTGTATGTGTCATAAGTGTATTTGTCATAAGTGTACATAAGTATGTGTCAGAAGTGTACAGAGCAACAGATTATCATAAAATCAACATATATATCCATTGTGTTAAAAATTAAATTTTTTCAGTATTTGTTAACTTAATTCAGTAATAATGAAATAATCATGGTAACATTTTTTGTGTGGAGGATTGCTATATTTTCCAAACAAAATTATGAGGAGAGTGTCATTGTTTAACATTTTTTAAATCTCTCTAATATCTGTAATAATAGAAGGAAGTTGGATTTTATATCACATTCTGCACTTAATCTGTTATTATATGTGGTCTGGTTGAACAGTTTGAAGGAAATGTAGTCTCAGGCAAATATGTAGTTCAAAATGTAAAGTTGTTTAATGTCTTTTTCAGATTATTATGGATATTCTTTGACTCTAGAGAAGCTTTATAATTTTAATTTCTTAAAGGTAAGTTAAAATGTGGAACTGAAACTAAACTAAATCTGTCATCCCTCATACCTTTTCCACTTGTATCCCTGGATACAACTAATTTCTTAATTTTGCTAGATGAGATTAATTTCACCTGGTCTTGGACTTCATATAAGTGGAATAATACTCTGAACACTTGTAAGAGAATAACAGTGAAGATGGCACATACATCTTGGTATTATTATCAAGTCAATTTTCCCTTGGTAGATCATCTGCAAGAGCCTCAGGGACTATTAGGGTACCCCTAACCATCCTTTCAGAACCACTATGTTGTATGCTATGTAATACTTCATTATATGAATACACTGATTTTTTTGCTTTACCTATTTTATTATTAATAGATACTTAGGTTGTTTATTAGAAAGGTCATCCTTTCCCCTATTATTCTTCAGTTTGTTTTTGCCAATGTATGTGTAATTGGTTTTACAGAAGAAAGAAAAGGCAGAATTGGGAAGAAACAAAATTATAACCCATAGAGGCATCTGGCTGGCTCAGTCAGTTAAATGGCCAACTCTTGATTTTGGTTCAGATCATGATCTCAGGGTGCTGAGATGGAGCCTCAAGTCAGACTCCATGCTCAGTGAGTGTTCTGCTTGAGATTCTCTTCTCCTTCTGTCCCTTCTGCTGCTTGCATGCCCTCTCCCTTTCTAAAATAAATAAATAAATCTTAAAAAATTAAAATGGGTCTCTTTTTATATTAAGACTTGCTGATTTGTTATTAAAAATTAGAAAACTAGAACATAAGTTAGAACTGGAACCAAAATTTGGATAGTCTCATTAAAAACAAAAACAAAAACAAAAAAAAACAAAACAAAAAAACAAAACACTATGACATGTGGTTTGGAGACCAAGTCTATGGAAGCCTGCCAGTTCTTGAAGGGCCTGTCTATGAAGGGTTGAAAGGAATTGAGGAAAATGGTTTGTGAAACTTGAGGAGAGGAAACTCTTACCTTTGATAATCTTTCTAGTCTGCAAAGGAGTTGTGTTAAAATAAGAAAGAGCTTAAGGGAAAAAAAAAATCAAATCTCAGAAAAACATGGCCTTAAGATAAAAATAAAGATAAGGTTTGAAAGAAACATTCTTCAGTAAGGTCCCAGAAAGATTTAAGGTACTTTCTCGTAGATGTTTCAGAAAGACATAAGGGCTTCTAAAAATCTAAGGGGTAGGCCTTGCAGATACTATTAAGTCACAGTATTTCTAAGAATGTTTAGGGCTTTGTCATACAGTAATTTTTATGTTGTGGAACTTAAGTTAGTGAAAGGATTAAGTAGAAGATATTTATAGTTTTGTCTAATGAATTGAATTTTGTCTAATGAACAAATTATGCATTTAAAAAGACAATGTTTTAATGAGCTATACCAGTCTGCACTGAAAGGAATAGAGACAATATACATTTTTTTAAATGGTCTTTACCCCTAAATTACTATGTTATGTAAACTCTACATGAGTAAGGTAGAGTCACATGAGTAGGGTAGAGTCACATGCTGCCCAGAATCATTTTCAGGGAGCAGGTCTGAATTCTAATCAAATAACTGGATTATGGGTGTGTTTGGTTTTAGACTTGTTATGGACTAAGAACTTTTGTGTACCTTCTCTTTTCCTCTACTTTTTTAAATTGACATATAACATTATATTAGTTTCAAGTGTACATAATGATTTAGTATATATATATATATTACAAAATGAACACCATAATAAATCTAGTAATATCTATCACCACACAAAGTTACAATAGTTTTTCTTGTGATAAGTGTTTTAAGATCTACTTTAAGATTTAAGATATTGTCTGTTGTAATCCTATTGTGATGGTTCATTTTATGTCAACTTGATTGAGCTAAAGCATGACCAGATAGCTAGTAAAACCTGATTTTTGAGTGTGTCTGTGAGGGTATCACTGAAAGAGATCAGCATTTGAATTAGCAGACTGAGTAAAGAAGGGTGCCTTCGCCATGCTCTTGGGCATCATCTAATCTTTTGAAGGTCTGAGTAAAACAAAAAGATGGAAGAAGGATGAACTCACTCTTCCTGCTTGAACTGAGACATCCATCTTCTCCTGCCTTTGGACACTAGTGTTCCTGGTTCTTGGGGTTTTGGAACCAGGATTTTATACTTTGCCACCCTCCCCCTCACCCCAATTTCTGATCTTCAGATTTAGATTGAATTACGTCGCTAAGTTTTCTGGTTCTCCAGCTTGAAGATGGCAGATTGTGGAACTTCTTGGCCTCCATAATTGTGTAGGCCAATTCTAAACTCCATATATATATTTCACTAGAGGTTCCTGACTAATACACTTATACTGTCTTACCACTGAAGGTTGATGTGGTGGTGGTGCATGAGCAGATCAAGAGAAACTCTAACTCAAAAATTGCACTTGAGAAGCTTCATCCATATGTGCATCTGATTTAAATTATGGCATTCTTGATCATGAGCTTGATCCTGTGTGGTCACTGGATAATACTTTTGGGGGATCTTGGAAGGAAATGAGGGTTTTGCTCATGGGAATTATATAAATAATTTATGGTCACAAGGTATATTGGTATAATTTTTTAAAAAGAGCAAATTATTTTATATTTCTCCCATAAAAAAGTTGAGTCTATGCCTCCTCCTCTTGGGCCTGAAGGGACTATGACAATTTGACCAATAAAGAATGGCAGAATCAAGGCTATGTGACTTTTGAAACTGTCTAAAATAATGAAGCACCTTGTTTCCTAGATAAATTATTCTTTGAGTCCTGAGTCATTTGGGCTATTGGCATATAGGAAGAACACTACCTACATTAAATTCTTTTTTTAATATTCTTTTTTTTTAAGATCTTATTATTTGTTTCAGAGAAAGAAAGAGTGAGAGAGAGAGAGCACAAGAGTGGGGAGGGTTGGGGGAGAAGCAGACTCCCTGAGAAGCAGGGAGCCCACAATGTGGGACTCGATTTCAGGACCCTGGGATTATAACCTGAGCCGAAGGCAGACATTTAACCAACTGAGCCACCCAGGTGCCCCCTATATTAATTTCTAATTAACCTCCAGGCCTAAAGTCAGGATTTTATAATTTTCATCAAAAATCAATATATAATTTTATATTATTATCTAGCTCTTTATGTGCCTTAAAATTCTAATGATTACCATACTTACTATCAATTGATAGAGATTTATGGTTGACTCTTACCAATGTTGAAATTAAAACAGAATGTCATATACATTAACTTACTAACATGTTTTTAATGTTTATTATTTTTTTGTCTCTGGAAGTAGTAATAGGAAAAAGTGTTCACAGAGGAGAAATTCATATAGTTAAATGAGGGTAAGAGAGCCTAGGCCAAATCTGAATTTCAAGGATAAAAGCTCCCATGGTTTCCATTTAGAGATACAAGATACACGAGAATAAAATATGATGAATGTGCCATGGTTACTACTAAGTGATTGATTATCTTACTAATTTATTCTTATTTTCTCTAAAGTTTAATTAATCTAAATATAGGTATGCATTAGTGACTAAGATGATTAGCCATAAATTAAAAATCTATTGTTTATCAAGTTTCTACTCAATTATTCATTTGTGTTTTTGTTTAGACCTCATTTATGTTCTGGACCACTTCATATTTTTTCTTTCATAGTTCCTGATTCATTGAATTTTAACTAATTATTTGTGTTGAAAGTAATAGGAAAATCACTTTTCCACAGATTTCAGTGGCGTTAAGGATTTATTAGGTGAATTTCAAAGACAAGTGTTTTGATTTTATAGTTAACACTGAATTCAAATAACAGTTTTAACTTCCTTAAGGTTACTCAATTTTATTGAATCAAGATCCATTATTTTAATTGCTCAGTATTAGTCATCATGTACCAGATGTACAGCCTGGTGATTCTTTTTAGGTCCTTGAGATAATTTATAAAAGGAAACTATTGTTTATAAATTGATCATCATAGCCTTTTTGCAACATATATTTCAACAACAGCTTTCTGAACTTAGTATAAAAAGGAAAATGCTGTCACAAATTTACTTTTACTTAAAATTACTTAAATTATTTTTATTTTCTTAGACATGGAACATCATTTTTTTAACATCTGTGTTCTTTGAAGATTATTATCATAATGCAGATAATCATTAAAATATCATTTTCCTACACTATGACTACATTTGTAACTATAAATTATATATTGGATCCCCTTGAATTTCTGATAAGAGAACATAGATACATTTACAAGAATAACTGAAAGTTATATAAGCAAATTCAGAAGTCCTAAAATCCATACCAATGTAGTCTTAAGTGTATAAGAAATAGGGAATGCAAACATTCTAAGGAAAATTTAATTCACAGAAGAGTAATTTTATATTCACAAATCCCAAGAGTATTAAAAATAACCATAGCTCCTGAATACACAATATAAAAATGGATTAATTGTGACCTCAAGAACACAAAAAGAGTGAGGAGTAAAATGATAGGGCTTTTTGTATGTAATCAATGTCAAAGTATTATTAACATAAAATTGACTGTCATATCTATAAGATGTTTTGTGTAAACCTCATGATAATCACAAAGCAAAAACCTAGATTTACAAAAAATAAAGAGAAGGGAATAAAATCATACCATTACAAAAAACATCAATTCACAAAGGAAGTCACAGGAGAGGAAAAAGGAAAAACAAAACAAAACAGAAAGCAATGAATAAGGTCTCTAAATAAATAAAATCTTAAAAAAAAGTAAAGAAAAGACACACAAGGAGACAAAATGAAGGGGTAGAATAAGATATTCTATGCAAACAGAAACCAAAAGAGTATGGGGGAGCCATATTTACACCTGACAAAATGGTATTTTAAACCAAAATTATCACAAGAGTCAAAGAAAAACATTACATAATGATAAAGAATTTCAAGTTATCAAAAATATATAATTATTGTAAATATATATACACCCAACATTGGAGCACCTAAATATATTAAGCAAACATTAGCACAGCTGAAGAGAACAATACAGACAACAATACAGTAATAGTAGGGAACTTCAATACTCTACATTCAACAGTGGGCAGATCAGATAGAAAATAAACAACAAAAAATTTTGGATTTGAACCATACTTTAGATCAAATGGACCTAACAGACATTTATAAAATGTTCTGTCCAATAGCAGCCAAATGCACATTCTTCTCAAGTCTATATAGAACATACTGTAGGATAGATCATGTGATAGGTCACAAAACCCCATTTTTTGAAAAGTCAAAAAAAAAAAAAAAGAAAAAGAAAAAGAAAAAAAAAGGTAAATCTCTCAGCAGACTAAGGAGAAAAAGAGAGAAAGCTGAAATAAATAAATAAAATTAGAAATGAAAGAAGAGACATTGCAACTGACACCACGGAAATATACAGGATCAAAAAAGATTAGTGTGAACAATTATACATTAATAAATTGGATAACCTAGAAGAAATGGAAAAATTCCTAGAAATGTACAGCCTACCAAAACAGAATCATGAATAAATAGGAAATCTGAACAGTCTAATAATAAGCAAAGAAACTGAATCAATATCAAAGATCTCCCAAGAAGGAAAGGTCCAAGACCAGATAAGTTTCCCCTAGTGAATTTTACCAAATATTTAAAAAAGTGACACCAATCTTTCTCAAGCTTGTCCCAAAAAATTTGAAGAAGGAACATTCCCAAACTCATTTTACAAGGCCAGCATTAGCCTGCTATGAAAATCAGATAAGGACAATACAAGAAAATCACAGGTTAATATTCCTGATGAATAAAGATGCAAAAAAAAAAATTCTTAACAAAATTCCAGCAAACCGAGTTTAATAGCACATTAAAAGGATCACACATCGGGGCACCTCAGTGGGTTAAAGCCTCTGCCTTCAGCTCAGGTCATGATCTCGGGGTCCTAGGATAGAGCCCCACATCAGGATCTCTGCTCAGCAGGGAGCCTGCTTCCTTCTCTCTCTCTCTGCATGCCTCTCTGCTACTTGTGATCTGTCTGTCAAATAAATAAATAAAATCTTTAAAAAAAAAAAGGATCACACATCATGATCAAGCAAGATTTATCCTGCAACACAAAATGGTTCACTATATGTAATTTAATAAATGTGATATACCACATTAACAGAAGCGAAGACAAAAATCATATGATTACTCAATAGCTGTAGAAAAGGCCTTTGACAAAATACAAAGTCCTTTCATGATAAAAGCTTCACAAATTTTATATAAAAAGAACAAACCTCATATATGATAAGCTCACAGCTAACAACCTATTCAACAATTAAAGGTTGAAATGTTTTCCTCCATGGTGAAGAACAGGACAAGAGTTCTTAAGCACAACACTCTTTTTCAACATAGGACTGGAAGACCCAGCCAGAGCAATTTTGCAAAATAAAGAGATAAAAGATTTTCAAATCAGAAAATAAGTAAAATAACTTTGCTTGTAGATGTTTTGATCTTGTATGTAGGATATCTTAAATTCTCAACCAAAAAAAAATGTTACAACTAATCAATGAATTTAATAGTTACAGGATACAAAATTGACATACAGAAATCAGTTGCATTTCTATCCACTAAAAATGAACTATTTAAAAAAGAAATAAATAAAATAATTCCATTCAGAATAGCATCAAAAATAAAATACTGTGGGTGAATTTAACCAAGGAGGTAAAACACCTATACAGGTATACCTTGTTTTATTGTACTTTACCTCACTTTATTATGCTTCACAGATACAGTATTTTTTAGAAATTGAAGGTTTTTGGCAATCCTGAGTCAAGCAAGTCTATGGACACAATTTTCACATAAGTATTTCCTTATTCTGTGTGTTTGTGTCACATTTTGGTAATTCCCATATTTCAAACTTTTTCATTATTTTTGTATTTGAATGCTACAATTTCATGATAAAACTTTAATAGATGAGGAATTGTTTCTTATGGGTAAACAAAGAAACTAGTTTCTTGGGGTGCCTGGGTGGCTCAATTGGTTAAATGATAGCCTTCAGCTCAGGTCATGATCCTGGAGTCTCATGATCAATTCCTGCATTGGGCTCTGAGCTCAGTGGGGAGTCTGCTTCTCCCTCTGACCTTTTCCCCCTCGTGCTCTCTCTCTCTCTTTTATTCTCTATCTCAAATAAATAAATAAAACCTTTAAAAAAACGTATTGCATGGAGCACTGGGTGTGGTGCATAAATAATGAATTTTGGAATGCTGTAAAAAAATAAAATAAAGTTAAAAAACAAAACAAAACAAAACAAAGAAAGTAGTTTCTTGAGATGGAAGCTACTCAAGCAGAAGATACTATGAACTGTAGAAATGACAACAAAGGATTTAGAATATGATATGAACTTAGTTGTTAAAGGGTGGCCAGGTTTGAGATAGTTGACTCCAATTCTGAAACAAACTATACTGTGGGTCAAATATCATCAAACAGCATCCCATGCTACAGGGAAATTGTTCTTGAAAGAAAGAGTCAATCAGTGTGGCAAACTTCACTGTTGTCTTATTTTAAGACATTGTAATAACCACTACAACTTTCAGCTCCCACCACCCTGATCAATTAGCAGCCATCAACATTGAGTCAAGACCCTCTGCCAGATTGATTCGTTGAAAGCTCAGATGATAGTGAACAGTTTTCAGCAATAAAATATTTTTAATTAAGGTACGTATGTTTTTTAACCATAAGGCTATTGCACAGTTAATAAAGTATAGTACAGTGTAAATATAACTTTTATATGCACGAGGAAACAAATAATTTAACTCATTTTATTGTGATAGTCACATCATAGTGGTGTTCTGGAAATAAGCCAGTGATATATCAAGTATACTTAAACACTGATAACTACAAGACTGTGATGAAAGAAACTGAAGAAGACACAAATGGAAAGATAGCCTGTGTTCCTGGATTGGAAGAATTAATATTGCTAACATGCCCATACTACCCAAAGTCATCCATAGATTTAATACAATCCCTATTAAATTCTGATAACATATTTTACAAAAATAGAAAAAAAATACAATATGCACAGCATCACAAAAAGCCCCAAACAGCCAAGGCAATCCTGAGAAAGGAGAATAAAGTTGGACGCAGCTCTTTCCTGATTTAGAACTATACTTGAAAGCTATAGTAATCAGAATAGTATGATACTGGCTTAAAAATGACACATAGTCAAATGGAACAGAATCCGGAGCCCAGAATAAATCTCTGTATATATAGTCAACTAATATTTGACAAGGAAGCCAAGAATACAGCATGAGGAAAGAAGTCTCTTCAATCAAAGGTAATGTGAAATTGGTAACCATGTACAAAATAATGAAGTTAGACCTCTATCTTATACCACTCACAAAAATTAACTCAAAGTGTATTGAAGACTTAAACATAAGAAATGAAACCATAAAACTCAGGGAAAAATTTTGACATTGGTCTTGGCAATATTTGGATAGGATACCAAAAGACTACATCAAATTAAAAAGCTCCATTAACTGCAAATGAAGCAGTTAACAAAATGAAAAGTTAACCTACTGAATGGAAAAAAAAATGTGCAAATCAGTTATCTGATAAGGTTACTATCCAAAATATTTGAAGAACTCCTACAATGAAATAAAAAAAAAACCCAATGTGATTTAAAAATGGGAAAAGAAACTGAACAGATATTTTTCTAAAGAAGACATTCAAATGGCCAACAGGTACATGTAAAGATGCTCAATATCACTAATTATCAGAGAAATGCAAATCAAAACAACAGTGAAATTATCAGCTCACATCTGTTAAAATGGCTGTCATCAAAAAGAAGAGGTAAGTGTTGGTGAGGATTGGAGAAAAGGGAACTTTGTGCACTGTTGCTGTGAATGGAAATTTGTACACCCACTGTAGAAAACAATATGAAGGTCCCTTAAAAAATAAAATGAAACTACCATATAGTTCAGCAATCCCATTTCCAAAAAAAAAATGAAAAAAGTTCAAAAAAAGATCTATAATATTCTCGTATAATAGTGTAATAGTGTAATAGTAACATTGACAAGACCATTGTCAAATTAGATCCCCAAAACTTATTCATTTTATAATGGAAGTTTATATACTTTTGACAAACATCTTCCCATTTCCCCAACCTCTAGTCCCTGATAATCACCATTTTACTCTCCATCTCTAGGAGTTTAGCTTTTTTAGATTCCTCAAATGAGTGAGATCACAAAATATTTGTCTTTCTCTATCTTATTTCATTTAGTATAATTCCTTCCAAGTCTACCCATATTTTCCTAAATGATAGGATTTTCTTCTTTCTAATGGCTGAATACTTTTATATTGTACATTCCCCCAACACACACACACACACACACACACACACACACACACACACACAATCTTTATCCATTCACCCATTGGTGGACACTTAGATTATTTCCATACCTTGGCTACTGTGAACAATGTTGCAATGATTATAGGAGTGCACTATTATATGGTATATGATTATAGATAATATGATTATAGATAGTGATTACAGATCTCTAAACCATGTCATTTACTCAAAATTTGTTAAGAGAATAAATCTTAAATGTTCTCACCACAGGAAAGAAATGGTATTATGTGCACTGATGGAGGTGTTAGCTAACTCTACTGTGGTAATCATTTTGTAGCATATAAATGTATCAAATCAACAGAGTGCATACCTTAAATTATGTCAATTTTATGTCAATAAACTAAACAAAGATAAGCCAAGATTATAAATATTTCATGGGAGTAAATTTGAAATCTTGGACAAAAGAAGAAAATATGCTGAATAAGATTTTAAGATAAATAAAATTATTAAGACATTTTATCATAAAACAAATACAAAGGGCTTTGAATTCAATATAGATATATCAACAGTCATCAATAGGCTTAAAAAGGAGGAATAATTTTATGATAATGCATAGTGTTCTTACTGACAGTGACTTATAATAAATAACATTAAAATAGTAAGTTTTCTAGAAAAAAATAGAAATGTAGCATTTAATTAAATGTATCATAAAATCATCTACTTAGTTTGAACGAAACAAAGAGATACTACTCTCTTTCATTCTCCCATCAAAACTCCAACTATATATAGTCTATCAGATTGAGATAGTAGTAAAGTGATCATATTTTCTATTTATTACCACAGTTTGCAAATAAAATCATGCCATTAATAAGTAATATAAATGTACAATTGTTGCTCTTTCTTCTCCAAATAACACCAAATCAGTTCTGAACATCCATTTCACTTTGGTACTAAAGAATGTGGTTTAATCCATATTTTCCTAGCTAACAACCATTTCTAAAGGTTCATTCAAACAATCTATGATTACTCCACATTCTTAGGACCCTGTCTATGATATACAAAATAAATTCTTTTCCTCAGTGATATTAAACTGGGACAGCTACTGGAGAGGTTTTGGAACATGGCCAAAAATCTCAGTGTTCTTTTCTTTAACTGGAATCTAGAAGAACCCCAGATTTCCCCCAACAAGTAGCTATTCAATGAGACCATTATTCTGTAAACAAAGCCATGGTGATCATATATTTAAGTGACAAAAACTTCAGTAGTTAACATAGGATAGAGAATGTTTTTTATAACCATGATCTGTGTTTGAATTTTCAGAAATTTCATTGGACAACCAATGATAGAGGAGAATAATTAAAAGATATCTAACACTGATGACTCACAGACCTCTATGCCTGAAGTAAATAATACATTATGTTAATAATATAACTAACTAACTAACTAAATAAATAAATAATAAAGATGTCTAACAAATAATTATTAATGTCATCTGGAAGAAAAACCTGAATAACATACATATGAATACTTTCCACAAAGAGTGTCATATTAAATGAAAACATTCTAAAAAAATAAAATAAATAAATGAAAACAGTCTAAAGTGGGAAAACACAGAAGAGAAAACAATACTGTTTTCATTAATCTAATGACTAACATAATAAAAATTAATATTCATTTTAGTATTTTATCTCCTTTTGAAAGGCTTTATATTTTTAAAATAGTATTTGTGTATCACAGTTTACAATCTATGGAAGAATTATAGCCTGACTGAGAAAGATTGCACTTTTTCAGGGGAAAAAATATTATTTTGCTGCTTAAAACAGTATTTGGATTTTAAGAACTCATTTAAATACCTAAGAGAGGGAGCACAATTTTAAAGCATCTTGTCTTTTGAGAAGTTATTCACAAATCATAGAGTTAAACTATAACAGCAAATGTTAAGAATAATTTGGTTAAAAAATACTGTATTTAATGACTTAAAATAAAACTCCTAGATTCTTAAAACAGAGATCTATACTCTTGCCAGGATTATTTTATACTCTGTCACGTACACTTTAGTTTGTTCTTGAAAAAATAAGAAAAACTTTTCTGTCATTTATTTTTTTTAGGTTTTACATATTTTTTTGAGAGAGAGAGAGTGAGAGAGAGCATGAGAGGGGAGAAGGTCAGAGGGAGAAGCAGACTCCTCATGGATCTGGAAGCCCGATGTGGAACTCGATCCCAGGACTCCAGGATCATGACCTGAGCGGAAGGCAGTCACCCAACCAACTGAGCCACCCTAGCGCTCCTATTCTGTTATTTTACATGATATTTAAAATTCCTGTTATTTCCCAACCTGCTAATTGCAAGTGAATTTGATAAAGAAGTTCTACATAGCACACATTTTGATAAGAAATTCTTAAATATCTATGTGCAGTAGCTACTGATGGCACACCCAGAAGCTATGCTGTCATTCTAAATAGATCCATCTGGCTTATCACTTAAAAGTAAGATAGTTCCATCAGATCAAACACATACAGATGTTTAAGACTTATGGTACAAATTAGAGGGCAAAAATGGTTTTTGAAAGAACCAACCTGTTTAAAATACAAAATTGACTTTTAAAAGTTATCCTTATGGAAACGCAGCTTTCGCTGAAGTTTTGTCTACACTGGTAATCATTCTCTGTGAGATGTGCCAATGTTCAGTGTCTATCCCCACTGGAAAGAGGGAAAATGGATGTTTTCCATCTGCAGCAAAATAGAGTCAAAACAAACGTATTTAAATTGGAAACATTTGTGGCTGAGAGAGCTGTTCTCCATGAAAACATCTGGTTGTACTTTTAAGTCATTGCCAAATAAACGCATGCTGGAAAATCTATTTTATGCCACACATGGTCACCCATGTAGATGTAGCCTAAAACTTTTTTTGTTTGAGGTCAATACCCTATTTTAGGAAGGAAAGTACAGATTCGTGAGTGTGCAGTGAATTTTTAACAATACTGCTGGAATGGCCATGGGACTTTGAACATGTCTAGTTTCTTCCAGACAAGGAACAGAATATGACAGACAGTGCTTTAGATAATTCTCAGGTAGACAATGCAAACATTGAAATAATGATTTCGAGACAGATCAAACCGCTACTTAATTGTGAACAAAGACTGCTTGTGGTTTCTGGTTTCAACTAGTTTTCATTATTCTTTTTTCTTATTTACATTGACTCAGAGAGATAATTAACTGAATAGTTGTGAAGAGGTAGTTTTTCAGACTATTTGATTGACCAGGTTTGTGAGGGAAGGTTATTCCCAAATATCAGTGGCTTAACACAATAGAAGTTTGTTTTTCACTCAAGCCTAAGGCAGATGTTGGGGTTGGTGGGAAGCTTTTCAGATTGTCTTTCAGTGATCCAGTTTCTTTCATATCAAGTGGCTTTTCCTATCTTAGGGCTCAAAGATTACTTAAGTTTGTTCTGAATCTGATCATAGTGAGGAATTTAAAAGTTAAAGAGTTTAAAGAAGGAGGTTAAAAGATTTTTATGTGCCAGGACTAGAATCATATATTGCACTTCTTCCACTTCTCCTTGCCACACCTAATGAAGGGAAAGCTCATAAATGTCCTCTGTGTACCAGAAAAAATAGAATAAAATAAAATATAAAATAAAATAAAATAAGGGCTTCGGTGAATGCAAAATCATCTTTGCTATGTTCATGGTTGGAATTTAGTAGAAAGTTCAAATATTAAAATATAATATTTTATATTTTGTAGACAAATAATACAAATGCCAGAACAGGGTCATATTAACTATTTTATAATAAATGTCACTGGATTTTGCCTTTTTTTTTCCACATTGGTAGCCAAAGACATTGGCTACCTATAAAGTAAACTTCAAGTACGCTTCTGAAAATGTCTCACAGGCACACATGAACAAAACCACTGCCATACCTCGTATCTTCTAGCAACTTCTGGGCACCACTATCTCCACTCATCATGTATCCCTTCCTGCTACACCAACCTCCATCTCCTAACAGATCATCTGCTGGATTCTGCTGTCTCTAAACATACCAGGCACATTTGAAGACATGACAGCATAGATCCTCAGGATGTCAAATATATACGATGTTCTATTGTAAAGTTGGGAAAAGGCTGTTAAAAGTATATCCAGGAGTGGGGTGCCTGGGTGGCTCAGTGGGTTAAACCTCTGCCTTCGGCTCAGGTCATGATCCCAGGGTCCTCGGATCAGGCCCCGCATTGGGCTCTCTGCTCAGCATGGAGCCTGCTTCCCCCCACCCCGCCTGTCTCTCTGCCTACTTGTGATCTCTCTCTCTCTGTCAAATAAATAAATAAAATCTTAAAAAAAAAAAGTATATATAGGAGTAGAAGAGGGAAAATTTTACCTCTACTCTCTAAGGGTCTTTGCCTGATCCTGAGAATTAAATGGACATAAAATGGATTAGCAGGAGAAAAGCATATACATTTCTACATGCACATGGGAGCTCCCACAGGAAAATGTAGATGCAAAAAGCCAATAAACTCAAATGCTTATATATTATATACTACATTGAAAACAGAGTAACAATTGCGGAAAAATAACTAAAATATATGGGATCACTAAAGGAAGATAAAGGTAATTTTAACAAGGTCTGTTTGTATAGCTTTCCTTTGGCCTCGGTTCCCCATATCTAGTGATAAGTATGTTTCTTTCCTCCCAGTATAGGGAGGTAATCATTCACGAAAGAGTTCATCTCTAGCTTCCAGGAACAAAAGGGAAGGTCACAGTGACTTTCTATTGTTTATTTGTTTTACAAATGTCTTTAGCTCAGAATAATTCTTACCCTACCATGTCATATTTTGGGGTGGCATAGTCCATCACTCTTCACAAGCATTTCTGCTGTGCACCCAAGACAACTCCTTCATTTTCTGCCTGCAGCCCCTCCCTCTGCAGGACTCAGGTATTTCTCTTGGTGTATTTTAAGTGTCTGCACATGTCTAGGCATGACTAATTCCTTTATGCTCAACCAAGCCTGCATATAGTTTGTCATATTTAATTCTTAAAACAAACCTAAGGGGTAGATCAGAAATAATGTAACTATTATCACTCTTATTTTTCAGATGAGGAAACTTAACCTCTAAGAAGTTAAATGGTTTGTCTAGTCAAACAAGATTCCTGGCCAGATCTCTAAATCTAACATCCAGGCCATTAAGCTCTGCACTATACAGCTTCTTTTAAGATTCAGGTAAGACCTTCTACATTCCCTTTCTTTTTATTTACCTCGTACTTACATATTTCTCCACTGTTTCTCCCTTCTTTAAAATATATTATCACTCACTTTTTACTGAGAAGAGTGGTGTTCAACTTAAAACAATCCAGATTAGTGTTCTAAAAACCTTCACTGAATCCCAAGGTCAAGTTCATATACCAGTAGTGAGTAAGAGAATGCTGTACAATAAGAATAGAGGGACAGAAACTGCATGTGCCAGACTAAAGGGGGCAACTACCATCTAACTGGAGCCAAGGGTTGTCATATAAGAATGCATACTATGTGTTGCCAAATCTTATGATTTTCCAAGGGAAGTTAGGAATTTGGATTTTTATGTCAGATTTTTAATTATTGGCATTTTACTCACTTTTTTTTTTTTAAACAAAATGGATTTCTATTGTGCAATGCCTATATGAGGTCTGTTTGGCCCCTCAGTTATTTTTATGGATGGGAAAGAAATAGACTCCATTAGCCATGGTTTGGTTGTATTCCAGATTTAATAACCATTGCACATTTAGTGATTTACTCACTCTCAGTTATTATTTAATTAATTAATATAATTCATACATTCATTCATTATTCTGTTGTTTGATTAATTTCATATTATGTGCAACACACGTAGTACAGAGATGAAAATAAATCATTCCTGTCTTCACAGTTGTCATAATTTAACATAGGAAAAAAGACATATTATAAATAAATTAAAATGTTTTTGGTAAGTATACTAATAATGAAAAGAGTAATTAACTCTATCTGGGAATGAGCTGGGAACTTGCCAGGGAAAAAGGACATGGAAAGAACAGCATACAGAAAGCCAGCATAATTTAAAGCAGCAGGCAATAGTCGGGAAAACTGGAAAAATTTTATAACAAGAAAGAATCCATGTATATTAAGAGCTGTAGGATGGTGAGGAAAACTTTTGTTAAAGGTCTAAGGAAAAGAAAAAAGAATATACTGTAGGCTGACTGGCATTAAAGTAAATGTGCCAGTCGTTTCAAGCACAATGTAAGAACAACTGAGGGGAGAGCTACATGATATGGCAAAAATTTGATCACAGAAATGAGTCACAGACAAGAACTATTTGTGATATGGAAATATGATACCCCAGACAATAAATATAAATTTTATTTTACTAAAAGATGAACACTTATTATATTTTTATTCTGTCTTAGTGAGTATTTCTTCTCCTAAGAGGTAAAGGGAGTGACTGATTAGTACAGTTGCTGTATTGGATTTAAATCTGAAAAAACAAGGATTAGGTAACGTTAGTGTTATTTGGGGAAAAGTGACCATGTTATTTTAGTATATCATGCTCAAGGTCCAAAACACTAATGTGATCAAATATATCTCCTTTACATTAGAAGTATAGACTTCCCCAACTTCAAGGGAAAGTCTTCAGAGCTTAAAACTTTTGTGGTTAAGGAAGAAAGGGGGTATTTCAAAACTATGAGTTCAGGATTAGTTTCCCGTAAGAAGAAAATAATAAATTGGCTTTAAAAAGTTTCTCTTTAGAACCCTCTATAATATTGATGATAAAACGAATACTATGCCATGATAATTTCCTATAAATATCACTATTAATTCATGCATGCTTTATGTGCCAGACACCACAATAAACGCAACCTGTAAGATGGTTATTATTATACCCATTTTACAGAAAAGACCAACGAGGCTTCAACAAAGTCAGCATTTCCCAAAATAATAAAATAGGTGTTAGGGGATATGCTATAGGCTTTCAGGTTATGCAGTTAGTATTCAAACCTAAGTTTCTGTGAATATAATTATCTTTTTGAGATTTTTAAATTAATTAGTCTATTTATTTATTTATCGGGGGGAAGGGTAGAGGGAGGGAGAGAGAGAATCTTAAGTAGGCTTCATGCCCAGTGAGAAGCCCGGTGTGGGGCTCTATTTACTGACCCTGATATCATGACCTGAGCTGAAAACAAGAGTCCGATGCCCAAGGGGTGACTGAGCCACCCAGCCGCCCCTTTCTGAATATACTTAAGAGTCATTTTGTTCTTAAATATAGAAGAATATAAACAAAAGTTAGTAGAGAATAGATTTTCATTGCAATCTTATCATTATTATCTAAGTATAACATACACCTCAGGATAATTGTACTCTGTATGGAAACAATCAAGTTTCCCTTGCAGGTAAAACTGACTCCAGGCACTGCATTTCAGAAATTCACAGATGTCCTTTTGAAAAAAAAATAACTATATTTTGAAAACAGCTGAAATTGTAAACCTAAAAAAGAATACATGTTTAGTGATGTTTAACCCAGAGAACAGGACAATTGGATAATTAAGGAAAACAATGACATTGCTTTTCAAATTCATGAAGCAATATAAAGAATTGTAATAAGGCTTGTTTAATGTAGCTCCAGAAAACAAATGCAGAATGATGAAGTGGAAGATAAAGAGGCAGTTTTCACTCAACATACAGAGAAAGGTAATGAAGTTGAATGTGATTAATAGCTCTAGGAGCCAAGAAATGTCATAATTATTTTTTAAAACTGGGGGGGTGTGTTTCTCTTTATTTTAAAGAAAGGAAAAATGTGGAGTTTGGAGAAGCAATAAATAACAGAGCTATTAAGTGTTAAGCAGCCTTGAAGTTTTCTCTCCCATCAAACCATGTATATGAATTGAATTCTCCAAGAATAGAGTGAAATGTCCAACATATCCACCCAAGATCTTGGTTTTCTTATGTGCAAAGGGAATGCTGAAATAATTCTGGCTCCAGAGAATACCCCATTGCTTTATATTCTTCTATTAGATTCATCACCTCTTTGTATGACATCAAGTTAATCAAGATAGCATTCATATGTTCGGTTCATATATTTACATGTATTCATTTTTTGGTTATCACAACCTAAGGAAGTTGAAGGACTAGCATAATTAACTTTGACTCTTCAGGACAGTCTAGTTAAACCTCAGCAAAATTGTTTCCAATTTTCATTTTGTGACAGATTGACTGGGCCATACACAACTGTATACTGATTGATAATTTTAAGATTTCAAGGACTGACTACTTCTCAAAACTGCATAAACAATAAAATTTTCAAAAGAACATTTATAAAGGCAGAAAGGAAAAAATATTCTTCATATGTCAACCTAAACACTCAATTGAGGAAAAAAACAAAGCAAAAAACAGAGTGCTTTTAACTGTATACCTTTTCTATCAGAGGTAAATTTACAGATTTTTTTAAAAATTTAGGCTTTTTAAGGATTTTAGGAGATTTCAGAATAAAGGTAATGAATCCACCCTCAACCAACTAAATAATAAGCAAATACCTGAATGATCTTTTAGTCCTACTAAAATAGTGTAGTCCTAAATAAACATATAAATCAAGGAAAATAGATTATTAATTTTTAAACTCACATCTGTTAGCTTGATATCTTCTTTGAGGGGATTCATATACAAATAGATTTGTTCATTATAAGATTAAATAGTAATTCAGAAACCAATTATAAACTCTCATTTCCTCCAGGGGTTACTTAAGCCTTTGGTTCAAAAGAACTTGAGTTACTCATGAAAGATCTGTATTTCTCAGACACGCAACCAGTGACTCACAGGATGAGTAACAAACAGAACCAGTCCTATTATTTCCTTCCTCCTCTCCCCTCTGTTCTTCTCTACTTAGCCAGAATACACGAATTAATTGACTGTTTTCAACATGCCCTTCTGTTGCTTATCTTAGTTTCTGACTTCCAAAGATTAAAAAAAAAAAACCCTAAAACTAGAGTTATTTCATACATTAAACTATATTCTACAAGGATCTGACTAACATAATCACTGAGAGAGGGAAAGACACATGATATAAACATATAAATCTATCATTTTCCTTTCTTCCTTCCCTTCTTCCTTCCTTCCTTTCCTGGGAGGAACTATGAAATCTGTACACCAAAATCCATTTCAATGTCATAAATCAAGTTCTTGCACTTTTGTCTGAATTAGTTTTTATAGGATGCTAAATTCTGGAAGAATGTGATGTGAAAATCCTTGCCATAGTTTGTCTCTTCTAGTAATTATTTCAAATAATCACTGAGCCCGGTATTCTTCTAGTTACTAGAGATATCTCCATGAAGAAAAGGAAAATATACATACATATATACAGAGATGTACATTTTGTATATAACATATAAGTATATAATAGTATATAAGCATATATTGTATATAAGTTTATATGTATATAAATTATATATCCAATATAGTTTACATTTCAGTGAATGGAAATTGACAATAGATATAGGTTAAATAATGCATAGTATATTAAAAGATGAGGAGTATAATGGTGGGGAGAATGATGAATTGCTATTTGAGTCAGATGGTATAGGCAAACCTCAATAAGAAAATGATAATTGAAGGGTGCCTGGGTGGCTCAGTCGTTAACTGTCTGTCTTCGCTCAGGTCATGATTCCAGGGTCCTGGGATAGAGCCCCACATGGGGCTCCCTGATCAACATGCAACCTGCTTCTTCCTCTCCCACTCCCGTTGCTTGTGTTCCCTCTCTCGATGTCTCTCTCCATCAAATAAATAAATAAAATCTTTAAAAAACGATAATTGAGCAAAATCACTAAAGAGAGGATGTGTCAAGACATGTGAACATCCAGGGGAGGAATATTCCAGGCAGACAGAATGGTCAATTCAAAGGGACAGCGGCAGCAGTGTCTTTGTCAAGATGTGCAGGCCAGATAGTTTTGAATTTTAATACAAGATTCTTTGAGAATATATATCCTTAAGACTCAATGGAAGTACCTTCTTATGATAGAATTTAATCCATAATATCATGGTAGATACAAGGTCTTTTGTTCACTCATTCATTCAAAGATCAAGCAGATAATTTTTTTTTTTATTGTCTGAGCACTAGAAACACAAACATGAGTTAGACAACAAGGAAACATTCATGTAAGTAGATCTTTACATTCCACATTATAAGCACAATAGAATGTGTACAGAACTCTTTTGGATGATAGTAGAATGGGTGACAAACTATCCTGGGAAAGTCATAAATGGCTTCACTGAGGAAGTGATATTTGATTTGGTTTCTGAAGAATGAGTAAGATTTCACGAGTAAGAAATGAGAGACAGGCATTGCTGGACACAGAATCATATCCATAAACATGGAAGTATTGAAGAGAATATGAAAAAATATGATATTAATGGATGTGTGGTACTTGAGGGGGAAAAAGAGAATTGAGCAAAATGTGAAATGCTGCATGCTATGCTGTTTGGATTCTCTTTTGTAAGAGGAATGTTTTAATAGAAAACGGACATAATCAGGTTTTTAAATTAGAGCTATTTGATGGTGGGGTGGAGGATGAATTGCACCATTCAGGCAACCTTCTATAGTTACCAGCTGTTCATAAGAGATCCCTATAGATACATGAATAAAGATGCTTTAATTCTTCAGGGGAAGCTTTATAACATTACATAGAAATCTTACTGCTAGTGTTGATGTAGAACAGAACTCAGAAAAGGATAGGTTACTTCCGAAAATATTCAAATCACCATCCCATGGGGTGTACAATATGAGGGTCTATAAGACTCCATCCTAGACTTTGAGTTTTTTAATGAGGTATCTTAAGTACTCTAAAGCAATATAAAATATTTGTTGAGAGCTTCTCATATATCCTGTACTGTGCTCATTCCTTTTATGCATTACCTCATATACTCTTCGTAACAGCTCTGAGGTCTTTACTATAACTTTCCACATATAATAAATGAAGTAAATGATGTCTAGGAAGGTTAAATAAGATCCATAGATGAAACAGCTTTTATTAGAATCAGGTACTTCAGGTTACGTGCTTTGCTATACTATTTCCCTGAAAATTTGGCACGTATTTGTCTCTAATATATTGTCATTAAGGCACAGCACACATCTGAAATATTGTGAACATGTTGTGGTTTATTCACCGAGATCAGCTTTAGTGACTAGAAAGATGAGATTTCCCATGGCAAGAACTGGTCAAGGGTCCAAGATTTTGCCTTACTTGCAAGTTGAAAGAGGTTAGCTTCCCACAGTTTCATGGTTACTAGTAGAAGATCCAAGACTCTTGGGTTAGAGACAAAGGATATTATTACTCAAAGGAATTACAAAAGCTAGAGTGTCAGCATTCACACCTGTTCCTTAATTCTAGATCACAAAAGAGTGATTCAAAGAGGGACATACGATGGCTGCACATGCAATAGGTTGGGTTATAAAAGAGGATCTTTGAGTTCAGTGGATTCCAGTCTTTCCTAGAGGTCATTAAATTTGCCTAATATTTGCCTTGGAGAACGACTTTGTCTAAATTATATCAGATAGTAAACAAACAAACCCCTAGTTCTAGAGAGACAGTATCACTACCTCTCAAAACTTTTTTCTTTTTTTTTCGTATAAAAATATTTGAAGGGGTGCCTGGCTCAGTTGGCTGAGCATTGGATCTTGATTTCAACTCAGGGTCCTGGGATCAAGCCCCACATCGGGCTCCATGCTCAGTGTGAGTCTGCTTGAGATTCTCTCTTTCCCTCTCCCATTGCCCCTCCCCCAACCCATGTTTTAAATAATAAATGAATAAATAAATCTTAGGTGAAAAAAAAAAGGAATACTTGAAAATAGTCTAGAACAAAGGTGGTTAGGTACTAAGTTCAAAATATCTTCAGAAATGCAAGAAACCCATGAAGAAATGTCTCCTAGCATCTCACTCAGAAGGAAACTGTGCTAGAGGATATTTGGGGAAGTCGAACCAACTACCATCTCTACCTGATGTTTCTGAAATCCCATGGCAGACTTGAAAGGCAGACATTTTTTAGAACTTGACATTGATAATTTAGGCCAAGTTTGATTCCACGGCTAGAGCCATATAGAAATTTGTTGATTTCATTACATAATTAATAAGTCTGCATGTCTTAATTTTTTTTTTTAAAGATTTTATTTATTTGACAGACAGAGATCACAAGTAGGCAGAGAGGCAGGCAGAGAGAGAGGAGGAAGCAGGCTCCCTGCTGAGCAGAGAGTCCGATGCGGGGCTCGATCCCAGGACTCTGAGATAATGACCCGAGCCGAAGGCAGAGGCTTTAACCCACTGAGCCACCCAGGCGCCCCTGCATGTCTTGATTTTTAATCAAATTATAGAAAACTCTCACTTCTTGGTTGATTTTGATGCCACAGTTAAAGAATGATGGGCTTTGGGACACCTGGGTGGCTCAGTTGATTAAGCATCCAACTCTTGATTTCAGCTCAGATCATGCTCTCATGGCTGTGAGATCAAGCCTAACATGGGTCTCTGCACTCAGCATGGAGTCTCCTTGAGATTCTCTTTTTCCCTTTCCTCCTGCTCATGCATGCATGTGTGAGGAGCTCTATAAATAAATAAATAAATAAATAAATAAATAAATAAATAAATAAATTTAAAAAAAGAATGATGTGCTTCAAAGTATTTTTCTAGCATTTTAACTGTTTGAATTATATATATCATTGTTTTCAGCAATAGATAGACTGTTGACAAAATAATTTAACTTTTAAACTACTCTAATCAAGATAATGCTCAATGTCATATTAATTCTCTTAGAATCATGAAAGAAAATGTGAAAATTTTCTTTTACCACTAAATACAACTTCATTTTTCCAGTCAATAGATAAAGGGGATTATTTATACTTGTAAAACCTGTAAGTTTAGACGAATTTTCAGACAGACTAGTGACACAACTGGAGATCATGCAATTTCCTTAGTTGATCTTTGGATGAAGTATGACATAAAGCATGCATTTGAAATCATGAGGGTACCCAAAGGAATGAATAATAAATAATATGGTATACAATATAGCAGAAACATTTACCACACTGTGCAAAAAATGTTGCAGGATCCCAATCAAACAGAAATGAAATTAATACAAGAAATAGCTGGTTGTGGGAATGGTGGACCTTGCTGCCATTAGAGAAACTCTAGATACCAGTCAGAGGAACTCAGTGAAGGAAACGTATCAAAATAAGTTAAGAAGGTGGTTGTCACAAAGAAGATAAGGAGGTCCCAGAGGCCGTGACACTGTTAAAAAACTTCATTTTAAAGAAAATCGCAAAACACTTCATGACATTGAAAGTGCTAAAAATAAAACATGGGAAGCTGATCCAACCTCTAAAGGAATAGGACAATTTGCCAAAGCACAGAAAAGATCTTTGTTCTGTATCTTAAATTATATGATGACAAGCAAGCACCGTTCAAACTCCTCAATATTTTTTTTTTT
>PJEN01020227.1:0-27254 GCA_004024605.1 Pteronura brasiliensis | reverse complement strand
AAGATGTGGTCCATATACACTATGGAGGATTATGCCTCCATCAGAAAGGATGAATACCCAACTTTTGTACCAAATGGACAGGACTGAAAGAGATTATGCTGAGTGAAATAAGTCAAGCAGAGAAAGTCAATTGTCATATGGTTTCACTTAGGGGTAGAGCACAACAAATAACATGGAGGACAAGAGGGAGATGGAGAGGAGAAGAGAGTTGAGGGAAATTGGAAGGGGAAGTGACCCATGAGAGACTATGCACCCTGAAAAACAATCTGAGGGTTTTGAAGGAGCGAGCAGAGAGAGGTTGGGGGATCCAGGTGGTGTGTATGGCAGAGGGCTCGGATTGCATGGAGTACTGGGTGTGGTACAAAAATAATGAATACAATTATGAGCAAACCATAAAAAATTAAAAAAAAAAAAAGACATGGCCGTCCTCAAGGTGTCTGCATCGAGGAGAAAAGTCATCGAGATCAACCCCAATCAAGCCCCTAAAACAAAGCTCAAGAAATTTCTGGGAAAGTTATTGTTTCTTGATTTGAGAGAGAATGAGTGAGAGAGAGCATGAGAGAGGATAAGTCAAAGGGGGAAGCAGACTCCCCAATGTGCTGGGAGCCGGAATTGGGATGAGATCCAGCATGTCCAGTGTCATGACCTGAGCCAAAGGCGGTCTCTCAACAAGGAGAGATAAGCAGGCACCCGTCTCCAGAAATTGGTCAACAACAGCTGAGGGGCACCTGGGCGGGCCCCTCAGTGAAGAGCCCAACTCTTGGTTCTGGCTCAGGGGGTGATCTCAAGGCTTTTGCCGTTGAGCCCTGAGCAAGCTCTGGGCTCAAGGCAGAGTCCCCTAGGACTCTCTTGGTCCTGCCCTTCCCATCTCCCCCACTCACATGTGATCTTTCCTTAAAACAAACCACGAAAACCCTTCACAGAAATGAACAATGGTTGACAATGCTAGGTGTGGGAGTGAAGCTACAAGCCCCAGGGCAAGCGGGAGGAGCCCAAGATGCTGCCTGCCCTCCCAGGGCCCTGCTCCCTCAGCAGCTGCCGCCATCACGGCAGCCACCGCCAGAGGGAGCAACGGATCCCTGGGAGCCTAGGAGCTAGCAGCAAGTAGCTCCTCCAGTGCCCTCTGAGTGCACTGGCTTGGGGGGAAGGGGCCACTGATTGGTCCAGGGAGGAGGGCAACAAGGCCCCCAGGCGCCTGCCTTGGGGGGAGGGGCAGGCAGGATGAGCGGGGAGATCCCCAGGGGACTGTCCCAGCTGCTGCAGGGCTTCACACTGGACATGGCGAGGTACCAGCCACAAACACAGCCTTGCATCTGGCTCTTTGCTTAGCAGGGAGCCTGTTTTCCGCACTCTATCTGCCTGCCTCTGTACCCAGTTCTCATCTCTGCCTGTCAAAGGAAGAAATAAAATCTTAAAAAATTAATAAAACAACCCTCCATATTCTTGTCGTTCAATGGGAACCAAAGCATCAACATTTTATTTTTACTTATTGAAGTGAAGGAATTGGTTTGTGGATTGATGGAGTTGACAGATGGAGAGAGACAGTGAGAGAGGGAGCCCAAGTAGAGAGGAGGAGGACAAGCAGGGGAAATGCTGAGCACGTAGCCCCAGGCAGGGCTTGATCCCAAGACCCTGGCATCAGGACCCCAGCAGAAAGCACATGCTTCACAATGAAGCCACCCAGGTGACCCTCTCTGGGATTGAATCGGTGGTTCACTGTTCCATCGGTTGGATTAAGCCACACTTTTTTGGGTCGGCCTTCTCTTGGTCACACTAACACATGGAGTTTTCCTTGGCACTTTTGTGATCACTAAGGATGTCAGGAATCTTTTCATGTATTTATTAGCTGATGGTTTTATCCTTGGGAGATTTCTGTTCAAGGATTTTCATTGTTGTGAAGTTACCTTCCTTCCTTTCTTGATTCCTAGTAATCCTATCTGGATTTGTGTACACTACCTTAGCTGGTATCTCGAAAGTGCCTTTCATCGTTTTAGTCTTGTCATTTGGTGGCCAAGATATTTAGTTTTTAAACTTGGAATGAGCAGAGTCCAACTTCCCAAACTTTCTTGTGCTTCCTGTTTTTGGTGTCCTGTTCCACTCATCTCTGCCACCTCGCCCAGATCCTAAAAATGATTTCCTCTTGTATCTTCCAGAAAACGTCTGATGTCCTCTTTCATATTTAGTCTACATCGGTCTTGAATTGTGTTTTAGGATCTAATGTTGCATGCGGATATTCAAGATGATTAGCTGTGCTTTGTCAAAGTCTGCCCTTTTCGGTTTGTCTGTTTTCTCTGGTCATTTCTAGAGTCCTTTGGCAAGAAATCCTATGCCATCAGATTCACCTGTCACTCTCTTTCTCCCTCAGTCTTGTTCTTGCTTCTTTCTTCAGATTTGCTGGGGAAGGATGAGTCCCTTTCATTTCCATGAAAATAGAAGAATTGGCTTATCCATATACACAGGCTCCAGCTAGCTAGGAAAGTGGGATTCCATTGAATCTCTCCATCAAAGTGGGGCCCATTGAAACTTTATAATACCTGTCATCCAATCTATGAACCTGTTCTATTAACCTAGGTAACATATTCACATATAGGACATCCCATTGATTCAGATCATAAATTCCCCTTAGTCATCTTTGATGGTGTTCTGGGTGGAGCCTTGCTGGGTAGAGACTGTATAAAGTCTTGGCATAGATGAAGTCTTCGTTTTGGTGCTCTCATCAATAGGATTTTTCAACCTTTGTTCATATGTCACAGGATTCCAATGAATTTTTCTGAATTTGTAACGTATTTCCGATGATATTGAGTAATTCACTTCCTGATTCTAATACTTTGTCCATTCTCTTAGAATATGTTTCTATAAAAAATTCACTCCTTTTTTCCAGTTGTTATACCTTCAATATTTCCTCTGTCACTTCTTAGACTCGCTAGGATGTCCCCTTCTAGGCTGGTAGGAGAGTTGTTCAATTTTAGATGTTCAATACAACCCAATTTTGTTTCTGCCTTGGTGAGCTGTTTCGGTATCTCTTCGAAGGAGCACATCATTATGTGTGTATGTGGGTATTGATGCAATCTAACCAATTTAATCTTTTCATGAGAGTATAGAAACCATTGACATTTCATGAAATGAATGAGCCCCTCAATTTTTGTCTTTTCTCTTGCAATTTGTTTCCTTCATCTCTTTCGTGATCCCTTTTTAAAATTACATTTTTTCCTTTAAATGTATTTAATATAAATTTTATATTTAAAATTTTATATGAAATTTTAAATTCTAATTTAATGTATTTAATTTAAATTAATTTAAATTAAATTTAATTGGTTTTCATTTTATATGATGATAAATGCTGCCTGCTCCCAAAACTCTGGTCACTTAATGTACATACAAAATTAGAAAAAGGAAGGTTGACTTACAAAGAAGAACCATATAGCTTTTATAGATCTGTCTTTGAAAAGACTAGAGAATTTCCATTCCCAAAAAGAAACCAATTCAGAAGGAAAGAGTAGGATGAAATTCACCTTCATCAGCCTATAAACAGAAAATTAAAAAAATGTAAACTCCAAGAAAATGCCAACTGTTTAAAAAAAAATGTTAGACGACTTTAGGTAACATTAACCTTCATGGAGATTGAGGAGGAAAAGGTGGTCGAATTCTTCAGGAGGCAAAAAAGCATGCGAATAACCTTGTAATGAAAGGCAGGAAGACTGACATTCTGAACAAAATTGTTTTATCAGGCAAAAGAAATAAAAATAAAAAAGTATATATAGATAGATACAGATATAGATACAGATATAGATATACACACACATATGTGCGTTTGTGTGTGTATGAGTGTGTGTGTGTGTGTGTTTGTTTGTATGCATATAATCGATCTCCATCGTAAATGCCAGTTATTGGGAGCATGACCTTTTTGAGAATAGGGTCCATGGAGATGTAAGTAGCTAGGATAAGGTCATAGTTGAATAGACTGGGCACCTAAATCAGGAGGACTTGAGTCCTTCTAAGAAGGGAAACGAGAGATACACAGATATACACTTAGGGAGAAGGGCATGTGAAGAATTCCAAAGCCAGGGAAATGCTTCAAGCTGGGCGAGGGGCCTGGAACAGATCCTTCCTTAATGTCTAACAAAGGAGCATGGCCTACCAACATTGTAGCCTCTAGAACTGTGACACTGTCCACTTTTGTTGTTTCAGACAGTAGAATTGTAGTATCTTGTAATAACAACCCTACAAAACAAATATAAACCTTGTTAGAGGAAAAGAATCCAACCAGAAGCCCATATGGAATTGAAAAAGGAAAAAATAATATATCTATCAATATATATAGATAAATCTATATTTTTACCTATTAATATATCTAACTCTTTAAACCTTTGCAAAGGAAGAAAGATTTGTGAAACCTGTGAAAAGGAAAACAAGCAAACACACAAACGAAAAATGAGCCCCATGATTCACTCGGCTTTTCACCTGGAGGAGTTCTGGTTGCTGGGGGTAGGGAGCAGATTCCAAGGAAAAGATGGGAGTCTCCCTGGTGTGAGGAAAGAGAGATTGGAAATCAGGAAGGCTGGAGTGATGAAAAGGCCAAGGGTTCCAGAAAGAAGCAAGTCAAGTAGAAAACAAGCTCCTGGAAATACACACTGGAGGCCTCTGGAGATCTTGCTCAGTAGGCAGCAGTGTGTGTCTAAGAAGATGCCTCAGCTTCTAACAAGGAGTCGAGGCAACTGAACCAGATGGTTGCCAAGACTCATACAAGGCTAGAGTTCATTGCAGTTCCAACCAGCCAGAGGGAAGAGTTCTTTTGGCTTAGTCAGAATATTCAGTAGAGACCCGGTAAGGATCATGAGTTAGGAGCGGGATGGAAGGATCCCTCAAAGAAAGCTTCCTCTACAGAATCCCGAAACAAATGGCAGAACCATTGGAGAAAGTGTCAGAATTACCTACTACTATATCACTGCCAGTGTGACAGCCAGGAATAGAAGGCAGAGAGCAGCCTCCACAGGACACAGGTTATCGGAAGGAAGGCAGTTCAAAAGGGAAGAAGGAATCGACGGGAAAAAGAAAACACGACTAGCGAGGTAGTAGTCTTCAACATTTCCACCATTGCCTTCAGAAGGAGCGACTACAATTCTTTTGAAAGAAAATACCTAAATATGTCAGTGGAAAATAAACTATCCATAGAACGATGCTGAGGATAGTATCGATTTGGTGAAAAAATAAATGTAGAAAAGGGCTAGACCGTACCCAAACGCATTCTAGAAGGCTGCTTTTCCTGGGTCTTGACAAGAGACAAGAGAAAGACAAGCGATAGAATGAACAGAGAATGAAGACATTTGAGAACCACCAAGGATCCATTTAGAAAGACATGGCCAAAAATTAGCAAGACAGGAAACAACATGTGTTGGAGAGGATGTGAAGAACGGGAAACCCTCTTACACTGTTGGTGGGAATGCAAGTTGGTGCAGCCACGTTGGAGAAAAGTGTGGAGATTCCTAAAGAAATAAAAAAAAAAATCTTCCCTATGACCCTGTGATTACACTAATGGGTATTTACCGCAAAGATACAGATGTAGTGAAAAGAAGCGCCATCTGTTCCCCAGTGTTTAGAGCAGCAATGTCCACGGTCGCCAAGCTGCTGAAAGAACCAATATGCCTTTCAATGAACAAATGGATAAGGAAGATGTGGTCCATATACACTATGGAGGATTATGCCTCCATCCGGAAGGATGAATATCCAACTTTTGTGGCCACATGGACAGGACTGAAAGAGATTATGCTGAGTGAAATAAGTCAAGCAGAGAATGTCAATTGTCATATGGATTCACTTAGGGGTGGAGCACAACTAATAACATGGAGGACAAGAGCGAGGTGGTAGACTTCAACATTTCAACAATTGCCTTCTGATGGAACGACTACAATTCTGTTGAAAGAAAAGACCTAAATATGCCAGTGAAAAATAAACCATCCATAGAACGATGCCGAGGATAGTATAGATTTTGTGAAAATAAAAATGATGAAAAGAGCTAGACCGGACCCATATGCATCCTAGAAGCCTGAATTTCCTGGGTCTTGACAAGAGACAATAGAAAGACACGCGATAGAATGAACATAGAGGGCGCCTGGGTGGCTCAGTTGATTAAGCGACTGCCTTCAGCTCAGGTCATGATCCTGGAGTCCCAGGATCGATTCTCGCATCAGGCTCCCAGCTCCACGGGGAGTCTGCTTCTCCCTCTGACCTCCTCGCTCATGTTCTCTCTCACCCTCTCTCTCTCTCTCTCTCTCTCAAATAAATAAATAAATAATTAAAAAAAAAAAGAATGAACATAGAAAGAAGATATTTCAGAACCACCAAGGACACATTTAGAAAGACATTGCCGAAATTAGCAAGACAGGAAACAACATGTGTTGGAGAGGATGTGGAGAATGGGGAACCCTCTTACAATGTGGGTGGGAATGCAAGTGGGTGCAGCCGCCTTGGAGAACAGTGTGGAGATTCCTCAAGAAATTAAAAATAGAGCTTCCCTATGACCCTGCGACTGCAATACTGGGTATTTACCCCAAAGGTACAGATGTCGTGAAAAGAAGGGACATCTGTACCCCAATGTTTAGAGTAGCAATGGCCACGGTCGCCAAACTCTGAAAGGAACCAAGATGCCCTACATAGGACGAATGCATAATGAAGAGTGGTCCATATGCACTATGGAGTGTTACGCCTCCATCCGAAAGGATGAATACCCAACTTTTGTAGCAACAGGGACTGGACTGGAAGAGATTATGCTGAGGGAAATAAGTCAAGCAGAGAAAGTCAATTGTCATATAGTTTCACTTATTTGTGGAGCCTAACAAATAGCATGGAGGACAAGGGGCTTGGAGAGGAGAAGTGAGTTGAGGGAAATTTGAAGGGGAGATGAACCATGAGATCCAGGTTGTGGGTATTGTAGAGGGCACTGATTGCATGGAGCACTGGGTGTGGCATAAAAATAATGAATACTGTCATGCTAAAAAATAATACATGGCCATTCACAAGGTATCTGTATCCGATGAGGAAACTCATTGAGATCAACCACATACAAGCCCTTAAAACAAGGCTCAAGAAATTTCATGGAAAGATTTTCTTTCTTGATTTGAGAGACAATGAGTGAGAGAGAGCATGACAGAGGAGAAGGTCAGAGAGAGAAGCAAACTGCCCATGGAGCTGGGATCCCGAAACAGGATGAGTTCCTGCAAGTCTGTGGTCATGACCTGAGCCAAAGGAGGTCTCTGAACCAAGGGAGACAAACAGGCGCCTGTCTGCAGAAATGGGTCAACAACAGCTGAGGCAAATCTGGGCAGCGCCCTCAGTGAAGAACCCAACTCTTGTTTCTGTGTCAGGTGGTGATCACAGGCTCTTGCTATTGAGCCCTGAGGCAAGCTCTGGGCTCAGGGCAGAGTCCCCTAGGACTCTCTCATGGTCCTGCCCTTCCCATCTCCCCAAATCACAAGTGCTCTTTCCCTAAAACAAACCATGAAAACTCTTCACAGAAATGAACAATGGTTGAGAGTGGGAAGGGTGGGGAGAGAAGCGACCAGCCCCAGGGCAGCAGGAGGAGACTGAGACGCTGCCCGCCCTCCCAAGGCCACGCTCCCTCAGCTTCCCTGGCCACCCCAGCTGCCATAGCCCCAGGGAACAGCTGAGACTTGTGAGCCTAGGCATTAGAGGAAGTAGCGCCTCTAGCACCCCCTGAGCCAGATCGCTTGGGGTTGGGGCCTCAAATTGGTCCAGGGAGGAGGGTAAAGTGGCGCCTAGGCACCCGCCTTGGCTGGAGGGGCAGGCATGATGTGCAGGGTTATCCCCATGGGACTTTCTGAGCTGCCACAAGGCATCACGCTGGACGTGGCGAGGCACCACCCACGGACCCAGCCTTCCATCTGGCTCTTTGCTTAGCAGGGAGCCTGTTTTCTGCTATCTCTCTGCCTGGCTTTGTACCTACTTCTCATTCTCTGTTTGTCAAAAGAAGAAATATAATCTTAAAAAAAATAATAAAACAACCCTCAATATTCTTGTCGTTCATTACGACTCCGTGCGTTAACATTTTATTTTTACATAGTGAATTGAAGGAATTGGTTTTCTGATTCGGATTTAACAGACAGAGAGAGACAGTGAGAGAGGGAGCCCAAGTAGGGAGGAGAGAGGACAAGCAGGGGAAGTGCTGAACAGAGATCCCCAGGCAAGGGCTTGATCCCAAGACCCTGGCACCAGGACCGCAGCAGAAAGCACATGCTTCACAATGAAGCCACCCATCTGCCCCACTCCAGGATTAAATCAGTGCTTCACTGTTCAATCCGTTGGATTAAGCCACACTGTTTGGGTTTGCCTTCTCTGGGGTAACACTAACACATTGTGTTTTCCTTGGCTCTTTTGTGATCACTGAGGATGTTAGGAACTTTTTCATGTGCCTATTGGCTGATGGTTTTCTCCTTGGGATATTTCTGTTCAAGGATTTTCATTGTTTGGAAGTTGCCTACCTTTCTTTCGGCATTCCAATGAATCCTATCTGGATTTGTATACAGTCCCTTAGTTGGTATCTCTATAGAGCATTTCATCGTTTTAGACTTGTTATTTGGTGGGCAAGATGTTTAGTTTTTTAACTTGGAATGAGTGGAGTCCAAATTCCCAACCTTTCTTGTGCTTCCCGTTTTTGGTGTCTTGAACCACTCATCTCTGCCACCTCGCCCAGATCCTAAAAATGATTTCCTCTTGGTTCTTCCAGAAAACGTCTGATGTCCTCTTTGATATTTAGGCTACATCGGTCTGGAATAGCGTTTTAGGTTCTAATGTTGCATGGGGATATTCGCGTCGTTGAGTACCGCTTTCTCAAAGTCTGCCCTTTTCTGCTTGTCTGTTTTCTCTGGTCATTTCAAGAGTCCTTTTTTAAGAAATCCTACCCCATCAGATTCTGCTCTCACTCTCTTTCTCCCTCACTCTTGCTCTCGCTTCTTTCTTCAGACTTGCTGGGGAAGGACGAGTCCCTTTCATTTCCATGCAAATAGAAGAATTGGCTTATCCACATACACAGGCCCTGGCTAGCTAGGGAAGTGGGATTGAATTGAATCTCTCCATCAAAGTGGGGTCCATTGAAACTTTACAATACCGATCATCCAGTCTCTGAACCTGTTCCATTAAGCTAGGTAACCTATGAACATATTGGACATCCCATTGATTCAGATCATAAATTCCCCTTAGTCATCTTGGATGGTGTTCTGGTGGAGCCTTGCTGGGTAGAGACTGTATAAAGTCTTGGCATAGATGAAGTCTTCGTTTTGGTGCTCTCATCAATAGGATTTTTTAACCATTGTTCATATGTCACAGGATTAAAATGAATTTTTCTGAATTTGTAACGTATTTACGATGATATTGAGTAATTCACTGACTGATTCTAATACTTTATCCATTCTCTTAGAATATGTTTCTATAAAAACTTCATTCCTTTTTCAAGTTGCTATGCCTTCACTGTTTTCTACGTCACTTCTTATACTCGCTAGGACCTCCCCTTCTTGATTGTTAGGAAAGTTGTTCAATTTTAGTTTTTCAATAATACCCAATTTTGTTTCTGCCTTGGTGATCTGATTCTGTATCTCGTAGAAGGAGCACATCATTACATGTGTATGTGGTTTTGATGTAATTTTACCAATTTAATCTTTTCATTAGAGTATAGAAACCATTGACATTTCATGAAATGACTGAGCCCCTCAATTTTTGTCTGTTGTCTTGCAGTTTGTTTGTTTCATCTCTTTTTTCATCCCATTTTAAAAATACATTTTTTCTTTGTATTTATTTAATTTAAATATTAAATTTTAATTATAGGAATATATTTTAAATTAATTTATTTAATTTATTTTTTTTTTCATTTTACATGGTGATAAATGCTTTCAGGTACCAAATCTCTGGCCACTTAATGTACATACAAAATCAGAAAAAGGAAGGTAGACTTACAAAGGATAACCATTAATCATTTATGTGTCCTTCATTGAAAAGACTAGAGAATTACCTTACCCAAAAAGAAACAAATTCAGAAGGAAAGAGAAGGATGAAAGTCAGCTTCATCAGCCTATAAACAGATACTCAATACAAAAAAAATTGTAAACTCCTAGAAGATGACAAATGATTTTTAAAAAATGGCAGACGGATTTAGGTAACAATAACTTTCATGGAGATTGAGGAGGTAGAGGAGGTCGAATAGTTAAGGAGGCACAGAAAGCATGTGAATAAACTTGTAATGAAAAGAAGGAAGAGTGATTCTGAACAAAAATGTTTATTTAGCAAAAAAAAAAATAAAAAAATATATATATGTATATACTCCCACACACACATATATATGTGTCTGTGGGTGTGTGGGGGTCTGAGTTTGTGTGTATGGATACAAACTATCCCAATCCTAAACCCCAGCACCTGGGTGCATGACCTTATTTGGAAATTGGGTCCCTGGGGATGTAATTAGCTAAGATAAGGTCATAGTTGAATAGACTGGGCCCCGAATTCAGGAGGACTTGTGTCCTTCTAAGAAGGGAAACTGGGGATACACAGATATACACGGAGCGCAAAGGCCATGTGAAGAAGTCCAAAGCCAGGACAATGCTTCTAGCTAGAGGAGGGGTATGGAAATGATCATTCCTTAATACCTACAATAAGAAAATGGCCTACCAACATTGTAGCCTCTAGAACAGTGACACTGTCCACTTCCTTTGTTTCACTCACTAGGCTGGTTGTATCTTTTCATAGCACCACCAAAAAACAAACATAAACCTTGTTAGAGGAAAAGAAACTAACCCGAAACCCATGGGGAATTGAAAAAAAAATTCTATCAATATTTAAAGATATATCTATATTTATAGCCAGTAATATATCTGGCTCTTTAAACCATTGAAAAGGAACACACATTTGTGAACGCTGTGAAACGGAAAACAAGCAAACAAGCAAACAAACAAACAAACAAACATAAACTGAGCCCCATGTTTCACTGGGCTTATCACCTGGAGGAGATCTGGATGGTGGGGGTAGGGAGGAGATTCCAAGGAAAAGATGGGAGTCTCCCTGGTGTGAGGAAAGAGAGATTGGAATTCAGGAAGGCTGGAGTGATGAAAAGGCCTTGGTTTCCAGAAAGAAGCAAGTCAAGTAGAAAACAAGCTCTTGGAATTACACACTGGAGGCCTCTGGAGTCCTTGCTCAATAGGAAGCAGTGAGTGTCTAAGAAAATGCCGCAGGTTCTTACAAGGACTCAAGGCAACTGAACCAGATGGTTGCCAAGATTCATACAAGGCTAGAGGTCATTGCAGTACCAAACAGACAGAGGAAAGAGTTCTTTTGGCTAAGTTGCAATATTCAGTAGAGACCCGGTAAGGATCATGAGTTAGGAGCGGGAAGAAATGATCCCTGAAAGAAAGCTACCTCTACAGATTTCTGAAACAAGTGATATAACCATTGGAGAAAGAGTCAGAATTACCTACTACTATTTTACTGCCCGTGTGAGAGCCTAGAATAGAAGGCAGAGAGCAGCCTGCAAAGGACTCAGGTCACCGCAAGGAAGGCAGTTCAAAAGGGAGTAAGGAATCGACGGGAAAAAGAAATCACGATGAGCGAGGTGGAAGACTTCATTTCAACAATTGCCTTCTGACGGAACGAATACAATTCTGTTGAAAGAAAAGACCTAAATATGTCAGTGGAAAATAAACTACCCATAGAAGGATGCCGTGGATAGTATAGATTTTGTGAAAAGAAAAATGATGAAAAGAGCTAGACCGGACCCAAACGCATCCTAGAAGGCTGATTTTCCTGGGTCTTGACAAGAGACAAAGAAAGACAAAAGATAGAATGAACAGAGAATGAAGACATTTCACAACCACCAAAGACCCATTTAGAAAGACATGTCTGAAATTAGCAAGAAAGGAAACAATGTCTGTTGGAGAGGATGTGGAGAAAGGGGAACCCTCTTACACTGTGGGTGGGAATACAAGTGGGTGCAGCCACTTTGGAGAACAGCGTGGAGATTCGTCAAGACGTTAAAAATAGAGATTCCCTATGACCCAGCGATTGCACTACTGGGTATTTACCCCAAAGATACAGATGTCGTGAAAGGAAGGGACATCTGTACCCCAATGTTTAGAGTAGCAGCGGCCACGGTAGTCAATTCCTGGAAAGAACCAAGATGCCCTACATAGGACGAATGCATAAGTAAGATGAGGTCCATATGCACTATGGAGTATTATGCCTCCATCCGAAAGAATGAATACCCAACATTTGTAGCAACATGGACAGGACTGGAAGAGATTATTCTCAGTGAAATAAGTCAAGCAGAGAAAGTCAACTGTCATATGGTTTCACTGATTTGTGGAGCATAGCAAATAGCATGGAGGACAAGAGGGGGTGGAGAGAAGTGAGTTGAGGGAAATTGGAAGGGGAGATGAACCATGAGATACTATGCACTCTGAAAAACAATCTGATGGTTTTGAAGGGGCGGGGGTGAGAGGTTTAGAGATCCAGGTTGTGGGTATTGTAGAGGGCACTGATTGCGTGGAGCACTGGGTGTGGTACAAAAATAATGAATACTGTTATTCTGGGGAAAAAAAAAAGACATGGCCATTCTCGAGGTGTCTGTATCCGTTGAGGAAACTCATTGAGATCAACCACATCCAAGCCCATAAATCAAGGCTCAAGAAAATTCTTGGAAAGATTTTCTTTCTTGATTTGAGAGAGAATGAGTGTGAGAGAGCATGACATAGGAGAAGGTCAGAGAGAAAAGCAAACTGCCCATGGAGCTGGGATCCCAAAACGGGTTGAGTTCCTGCAAGTCCGTGGTCATGACCTGAGCCAAAGGAGGTCTCTCAACCAAGGGAGACAAACAGGCGCCTGTCTGCAGAAATGGGTCAACAACAGCTGAGGCGCACCTGAGCAGCACCCTCAGTGAAGAGCCCAAGTCTTGGTTCTGTGTCAGGTGGTGATCTCAGGCTCTTGCTATAGAGCCCCGAGGCAAGCTCTGGGCTCAGGGCAGAGTCCCCTAGGACTCTCTCATGATCCTGCCCTTCCCACCTCCTCCACTCACATGTGCTCTTTCCCTAAAACAAACCACGAAAACCCTTCACAGAAATGAACAGTGGTTGAGAGTGGGAAGGTTGGGGTGAGAAGGGACCAGCCCCAGGGCAGCCGGAGGAGCCTGAGATGCTGCCCGCACTCCCAAGCCCACGCTCCCTCAGCTGCCCTCGCCACCCCAGTTGCCACAGCCTCAGGGAACAGCTGAGCCTTGGGAGCCTAGGCGCTAGAGGAAGTAGCACCTCCAGCGCCTTCTTAGCCAGATGCCTTGGGGCGTTCAGGGAGCAAATCAGTCCAGGGAGGAGGGGAAGGTGGCGCCCAGACGCCCGCCTTGGGGGGAGGGGCAGTTATGATGTGTAGCATGATCCCCACGGGACTCTCCGATCTGCTGCAGGGCTTCATGCTGGACGTGGCAAGGCACCACCCACGGACCCAGCCTTCTATCTGGCTCTATGCTTAGCAGGGAGCCTGTTTTCTGCTATCTCTCTGCCTGGCTCTGTACCTACTTATTCTCTGTCTGTCAATGGAAGAAATATAATCTTAAAAAAAGTAATAAAACAACCCTCAATATTCTTGTTGTTCCTTAGGACCCCGTGCGTCAACATTTTATTTTTATAGAGTGTATTGTACGAATTGGTTTTCTAATTGAAGGATTTGACAGAAGGAGAGAGACAGTGAGAGAGGGAGCCCAAGTAGGGAGGAGGGAGGACAAGCAGGGGAAGTGCTGAACAGAGAGCCTCAGGCAGGGCTTGATCCCAAGATCCTGGCACCAGGACTGCAGCAGAAAGCACATGCTTCAAAATGAAGCCACCCAGCTGCCCCACTCTATGATTAAATCAGTGGTTCTCTGTTCAATCCGTTGGATAAAGCCACACTGTTTGGGTTTGCCTCCTCTGGGGTAACACTAACACATAATGTTTTCCTTGGGTCTTTTGTGATCACTGAGGATTTTAGGAACCTTTTCATGTGTTTCTTGGCTGATGGTTTTCTCCTTGGGATGTATCTGTTCAAGGATTTTCCTTGTTGGGAAGTTACCTACCTTTCTTTCTTGATTCCTAGTAATCCTATCTGGATTTATATACAGTCCCTTAGCTGGTATCTCAATAGAGCCTTTCATCATTTTAGTCTTGTCATTTGGTGGGCAAGATGTTTAGTTTTTAAACTTGGAATGAGTAGAGTCCAACTTCCCAATCTTTCTGTGCTTCCCGTTTTTGGTGTCCTGTTCCACTCATCTCTGCCACCTCGCCCAGATCCTAAAAATGTTTTCCTCTTGTATCTTCCAGAAAACGTCTGATGTCCTCTTTGATATTTAGGCTACATTGGTCTGGAATTGTGTTTTAGGCTCCAATGTTGCATGCAGATATTCACGACGTTTAGCACCACTTTGTCAAAGTCTGCCCTCTTCTTGTAGTCTGTTTTCTCTGGTCATTTCAAGAGTCATTTTGTAAGAAATCCTATGCCATCAGATTCTCCTATCTCTCTCTTTCTCCCTCAGTCTTGCTCTCGCTTCTTTCTTCAGACTTGCTGGGGAAGGACGAGTCCCTTTCATTTCCATGGAAATAGAAGTATTGGCTTATCTCCATACAAAGGCCCTGGCTATATAGGAAAGTGGGATTGAACTGATTCTCACCATCAAAATGGGGTCCATTGAAACTTTTCAATACCAGTCATCCAATCTATGAACCTGTTCTATTAACCTAGGTAACATATTTACATATTGGACATCCAATTGATTCAGATCATAAATTCCTCTTAATCATCTTTGATGCTATTCTGGGTGGAGCCTTGCTGGATAGAGACTGTATAAAGTCTTGGCATAGATGAAGTCTTCATTTTGGTGCTCTCATCAATAGGATTTTTCAACTTTGTTTGTATGTCACAGAATTCTAATGAATTTTTCTGAACTTTAACTTATATCCAATGATATTGAGTAATTCATTTACTGATTCTCATACTTTGTCCATTCTCTTAGAATAGCTTTCTATACAAATTTCCCTCCTTTTTTACAGTTGTTATACCTTCAATGTTTCCTCCGTCACTTCTTGTACTCGCTAGGAGGTCCCCTTCTAGGTTGGTAGGAGAGTTGTTCATTTTTAGGTTTTCAATACGACCCAATTTTGTACTGCCTTGGTGAGCTGATTCTGTATCTCGTAGAAGGAGCACATCATTATGTGAGTCTGTGGGTATTGATGCAATCTAACCAATTTAATCTTTTCATGAGAGTATAGAAACCATTGACATTTCATGAAATGAATGAGCCCCACAGTTTTTATCTTTCCTCTTGCAATTAGTTTCCTTCATCTCTTTTGTGATCACTTTTTAAAATTACATTTTTTCTTTAAATGTATTTAATATAAATTTTAAATTTTAAATTTTAATTGAAATTTTATATTATAATTTAACATATTTAAATTAAATTAATTTTTTTTTCTTTTTATATGCTGATGAATGCTGTCAGCACCCAAATCTCTGGTCATTAGTGTACATACAAAATCAGAAAAAGGAAGGTAGGCTTACAAAGAACAACCATTTAGCTTTTAGAGGTCCGTCTTTGAAAAGACTACAGAATTTCCTTTCCCAAAAAGAAACAAATTCAGAAGGAAAGAGTAGGATGAAATTCACCTTCATCAGCCTAAAAACAGATACAAAATTAAAAACATGTAAACTCCAAAAAGATGCCAACTGTTTAAAAAAAAATGATAGATGACTTTATGTAACAATAGCCTTCATGGAGATTGAGGAGGTAGAGCTGGTCGAATTGTACAGGAGGCGCCAAAGCATGCAAATAACCTTGTAATGAAAGGAAGGAAGACTGAGATTCTGAACAAAACTGTTTTATTAGGCAAAAAAAAAAAATAAAAACAAATAAATTTATATACATATAGCTGTAGATATAGATATAGATGTAGATGTAGATATAGACATAGACATAGACATAGATATAGATATATACACACACATAAGTGCGTGTGTGTGTGTATGAGTGTGTGTGTGTGTTTGTGTATGCAATAAACTATCTCCATTCTAAACCCCAATCCCAGGGAGCGTGACCTTATTTGGGAATAGGTTCCCTGGAGATGTAAGTAGCTAGGATAAGGTCTTAGTTGAATAGACTGAGCCCAGAATTCAGGAGGACTTGTGTCCTTCTAAGAAGGGAAACTAGAGCTACACAGATATACACTGAGGGAGAAGGCCATGTGAAGAAGTCCAAAGCCAGGGAAATGCCTCAAGCTGGGAGAGGGGCCTGGAGCAGATCCTTCCTTAATACCTACCAAAGGAGCATGGTCTACCAACATTGTAGCCTCTAGATCTGTGACACTGTCCACTCCTGTTGTTTCAAACTATAGGCTTGTGGTATCTTGTAATAGCACCCCTACAAAAGAAATATAAACCTTGTTAATGGAAAATAAACCAAGCAAAGCCCATGGGGAATTGAAAAAGGAAAAAAAATCTATCAATATATATAGATAAATCTATATTTACAGCTATTAATATATCTAACTCTTTAAACCATTGCAAATGAAGACGAATTTGTGAAACCTGTGAAAAGAAAAACAAGCAAACAAACAAACAAAAGCTGAACCCCATGATTCACTCGGCTTTTTACCTGGAGGAGTTCTGGATGCTGGGGGTAGGGAGCAGATTCCAAGGAAAAGATGGGAGTCTCCCTGGTGTGAGGAAAGAGAGTTTGGAAAATCAGGAAGGCTGGAGTGATGAAAAGGCCATGGGTTCCAGAAAGAATCAAGTCGAGTAGAAAACAAGCTCCTGGAAATACACACTGGAGTCCTCTGGAGACCTTGCTCAATGGGAAGCAGTGAGAGTCTAAGACAATGCCCCAGATTCTAACAAGGAGACAAGGCACCTGAACCAGATGGTTGCCAAGACTCATACAAGGCTAGAGGTCATTGCAGTTCCAACCAGCCAGAGGGAAGAGTTCTTTTGGCTAAGTCAGAATATGCAGTAGAGACCCGGTAACGATCACGAGTTAGGAGCGAGATGGAAGGATCCCTCAAAGAAAGCTTGCTCTACAGAATCCCGAAACAAGTGGCAGAACAATTGGAGAAAATGTCAGAAGTACCTTCTACTATCTCACTGCCCGTGGGACAGCCAGGAATAGAAGGCAGAGAGCAGCCTCCAAGGGTCTCAGGTCATCGGAAGGAAGGCAGTTCAAAAGGGAGGAAGGAATCGACGGGAAAAAGAAAACACGACTAGCGAGGTGGTAGTCTTCAACACTTCCACCATTGCCTTCAGAAGGAACGACTACAATTCTTTTGAAAGAAAAGACCTAAATATGTCAGTGGAAAATAAACTATCCATAGAAGGATGCCGAGAATAGTATCGATTTGGTGAAAAGAAAAATGTAGAAAAGGGCTAGACCGTGCCCAAACGCATTCTAGAAGGCTGATTTTCCTGGGTCTTGACAAGAGACAATAGAAAGACACGCGATAGAATGAACAGAGAAAAAAGATATTTGAGAACCACCAAGGATCCATTTAGAAAGACATGGCCAAAATTTAGCAGGACAGGAAACAACATGTGTCGGAGAGGATGTGAAGAACGGGGAACCCTCTTACACTGTTGGGGGGAATGCAAGTTGGTGCAGCCACGTTGGAGAAAAGTGTGGTGATTCCTATAGAAATGAAAAATAGATCTTCCCTATGACCATATGATTGCACTAATGGGTATTTTCCCCAAAGATACAGATGTAGTGAAAAGAAGCACCATCTGTACCCAGTGTTTAGAGCAGCAATGGACACGGTCGCAGAACTGCTGAAGGAACCAAGATTCCCTTCAAAGGACGAATGGATAGGAAGATGTGGTCCAGTTAAACTATGGAGGATTATGCCTCCATCCGAAAGGATGAATACCCAACTTTTGTAGCCACATGGACAGGACTGAAAAGATTATGCTGAGTGAAATAAGTCAAGCAGAGAAAGTCAATTGTCATATGGTTTCACTTACGTGTGGAGCACAACAAATACCATGGAGGACAGGAGGGAGATGGAGAGGAGAAGGGAGGAGAAGGAAATTGGAAGGGGAGGTGAACCATGAGAGTCTATGCACTCTGAAAAACAATCTGAGGTTTTTGTAGGGGTGAGGGGTGAGAGGTTGGGGGATGCAGGTGGTGGGTATTGTAGAGGGCACGGAGGGGATGGAACACTGGGTGTGGTACAAAATAATGAATACAATTACGCTGAAAAAATTAAAAAAAATATTAAAAAAATAGAGACATGGCCATCCACAAGGTGTCTGCATCGGATGAGAAAAGTCATTGAGATCAACCCTATTCAAGACCCTAAAACAAGGCTCAAGAAATTTCTTGGAAAGATATTCTTTCTTGATATGAGAGAGAATGAGTGAGAGAGAGCATGAGAGAGGAGAAGGTCAGGGAGAGAAGCGGACTCCCCAAGGAGCTGGAGCCGGAATCAGGATGAGATCCTGCAAGTCCGGTGTCATGACCTGAGCCGAAGGCAGTTTCTCAACCAGGGGAGACAAGCAGGCCCCCATCTCCAGAAATTCGTCAATAACAACTGAGGCGCACCTGGGCACCCCCCTCACTGAAGAGCCCAAATTTTGGTTCTGGTTCAGTTGGTGATCACAGGCTTTTGCCATTGAACCCTGAGCAAGCTCTGGGCTCAGAGCAGAGTCCCCTAGGACTCTCTCTTGGTCCTGCCCTTCCCACATCCCCCACTGACATGTGCTCTTTCCCTAAAACAAACCAGGAAAACTCTTCACAGAAATGAATGGTTGAGAGTGGGAGGTGTGGGGAGTGAAGCTACAAGCCCCAGAGCAAGCGGGAGGAGCCCAAGATGCTGCCTGCCCTCCCAGGGCCCTGCACCCTCAGCAACCTCCGCCGCCATGGCAGCCACCATCAGAGGGAGCAACTGAGCCCTGGGAGCCTAGGTGCTAGCAGCAAGTAGCTCCTCCAGTGCCCTCTGAGCTCATGGGCTTGAAGGGTAAGGGCCGCAGTTCTTCCATGGAGGAGGCCAAGGTGTAGCACAGGCGCCCACCTTGGGGGGAGGGACAGTCAGGATGAGCAGGGAGATCCCCAGGGGACTGTACCAGCTGCTGCAAAGCTTCACTCTGGATGTGGCAAGGCACCAGCCCCAGACATAGCCTTGCATCTGGCTCTTTGCTTAGCAGGGAGCCCGTTTTCCACACTCTGCCTGCCTGCCCCTGTACCTAGTTCTCATCTCTGCCTGTCAAAGGAAGAAATAAAATCTTAAAAATTAATAAAATAACCCTCCATATTTTTGTCGTTCAATAGGAACCCATGCATCAACAATTTATTTTTACTTATGGAAGTGAAGGAATTGTTTTTTTGATTGATGGAGTTGACAGAAGGAGAGAGACAGTGAGAGATGGAGCCCTAGTAGAGAGGAGGGAGGACAAGCAGGGGAAATGCTGAGCACATAGCCCCAGGCAGGGCTTGATCCCAAGACCCTGGCATCAGGTCCTCAGCAGAAAGCACATGCTTCACAATGAAGCCACCCAGGTGACCCACTCCAAGTTTTAATCGGTGCTTCACTGTTCCATCGGTTGGATTAAGCAGCACTTTTTTGGGTCGGCCTTCTCTGTGGTAACACTAACACATGGAGTTTTCCTTGGCTCTTTTGTGATCACTAAGGATGTCAGGAATCTTTTCATGTGTTTATTGGCTGATGGTTTTCTCCTTGGAAGATTTCTGTTCAAGGATTTCCATTGTTTTGAAGTTACCTACCTTCCTTTCTTGATTCCTAGTAAACCTACCTGGATTTGAATACAGTTCCTTATCTGGTATCTCGAGAGAGCCTTTCATCGTTTTAGTCTTGTCATTTGGTGGGCAAGATATTTTGTTTTTAAACTTGGAATGAGCAGAGTCCAACTTCCCAACCATTCTTGTGCTTCCTGTTTTTGGTGTCCTCTTCCACACATCTGTGCCACATCGCTCAGATCCTAAAAATGTTTTCCTCTTGTATCTTCCAGAAAATGTCTGACGTCCTCTTTCATATTTAGGCTACATCGGTCTTGAATTGTGTTTTAGGCTCTAATGTTGCATGCGGATATTCACGACGTTTAGCACGGCTTTGTCCAAGTGTGCCCTTTTCGGTTTGTCTGTTTTCTCTGGTCATTTCAAGAGTCTTTTTGCAAGAAATCCTATCCCATCAGATTCTCCTGTCACTCTCTTTCTCCCTCAGTCTTGCTCTTGCTTCTTTCTTCAGATTTGCTGGGGAAGGATGAGTCCCTTTCATTTCCATGGAAATAGAAGAATTGACTTATCCACATACACAGGCCCTGGCTAGCTAGGAAAGTGGGATTGCATTGAATCTCTCCATCAAAGTGGGGTCCATTGAAACTTTACAATATACGTCATCCAATCTATGAACCTGTTCTATTAACCTAGGTAACATATTCACATATTGTACATCCCATTTATTCAGAACATAAATTCCCCTTAGTCATCTTTGATGGTGTTCTGGGTGGAGCCTTGCTGGGTAGAGACTGTATAAAGTCTTGGCATAGATGAAGTCTTCGTTTTGGTGCTCTCATCTATAGGATTTTTCAACGTTTGACCATATGACACAGAATTCCAATGAATTTTTCTGAATTTGTATCTTATATCTGATGATATTGAGTAATGCAATGACTGATTCTAACGCTTTGTCCATTCTTTTGGAATATCTTTCTATACAAATTTCACTGCTTTTTTCTAGTTGTTATACCTTCAATGTTTCCACCGTCACTTCTTATACTCGCTAGGACGTCCCCTTCTAGCTTGGTAGGAGAGTTGTTCAATTTTAGGTGTTCAATACAACCCCGTTTTGTTTCTGCCTTGGTGAGCTGATTCTGTATCTCGTAGAAGGAGCACATCATTATGTGAGTCTGTGGGTATTGATGCAATCTAACCAACTTAATCTTTTCATAAGAGTATAGAAACCATTGACATTTCATAAAATGAATGAGCCCCTCAATTTTTATCTTTTCTCTTGCAATTTGTTTCCTTCATCTCTTTTGTGATCCCTTTTTAAAATTACATGTTTTTCTTTAAATGTATTTAATATAAATTTTAAATTTTAAATTTTAATTGAAATATCAATTTCTAATTTAATGTATTTAATATAAATTAATTTAAATTAAATTTATTTTTTTTTCATTTTACATGCTGATAAATGCTGTCTGCTCCCAAAATCTCTGGTCACTTAATGTACATACAAAATCAGAGAAAGGAAGGTAGACTTACAAAGAACAACCATTTAGCTTTTATAGGTCCATCTTTGTAAAGACTGGAGAATTTCCTTTCCCAAAAAGAAACAAATTCAGAAAGAAAGAGTAGGATGAAATTCACCTTCAACAGCCTAAAAACAGATACAAAATTTAAAAAAATGTGAACTCCAAAAAGATGTCAACTGTTTAAAAAAAAATGGTAGACGACTTTAGGTAACAATAACCTTCATGGAGATTGAGGCGGTAGAGGTGGTCGAATTGTTCAGGAGACAACAAAGCATGTGAATAACCTTGTAATGAAAGGAAGGAAGTCTGAGATTCTGAACAAAATTGTTGTATAAGGCAAAAAAAATATAAAAGTATATATAGCATAGATATAGATATAGATATACACACACATATGTGCATTTGTGTGTGTATGAGTGTGTGTGTGAGTGTTTGTTTGTATGCATATAATCGATCTCCATCGTAAATGCCTGTTGCTGGGAGCGTGACGTTATTTGGGAATAGGGTCCATGGAGACATAAGGAGCTAGGATAAGGACATAGGTGAATAGACTGGGCACCGAATTCAGGAGGACTTGCATCCTTCTAAGAAGGGAAACTAGAGATAAACAGATATACACTGAGGGAGAAGGCCATGTGAAGAAGTCCAAAGCAAGAGAATTGCTTCAAGCTGGGAGACGGGCCTGGAACAGGTCCTTCCTTAATACCTACCAAAGGAGCATGGCCTACCAACATGGTAACCACTAGAACTGTGGCACTGTCCACTTCTGTTGTTTCAGACAGTAGGCTTGTAGTATCTTGTAATAGCAATCCTACAAAACAAATATAAACCTTGTTAGAGGAAAAGAAACCAACCAGAAGCCCATAGGGAATTGAAAAAGGAAAAACATATATCTATCAATATATATAGGTAAATCTGTATTTATAGCTATTAATATATCTATCTCTTTAAACCATTGCTATGGAAGACACATTTGTGAAACCTGTGAAAAGGAAAACAAGCAAACAAACAAACGAACAAAAACTGAGCCCCATGATTCACTCGGCTTTTCACCTGGATGAGTTCTGGATGCTGGGGGTAGGGAGCAGATTCCAAGGAAAAGATGGGAGTCTCCCTAGTGTGAGGAAAGAGAGTTTGGAAAATCAGGAAGGCTGGAGTGATGAAAAGGCCATGGGTTCCAGAAAGAAGCAAGTCGAGTAGGAAACAAGCACTTGGAAATATACACTGGAGTCTTCTGGAGACCTTGCTCAATGGGAAGCAGTGAGAGTCTAAGAAAATGCCCCAGCTTCTAACAAGGAGACAAGGCAACTGAACCAGATGGTTGCCAAGACTCATACAAGGCTAGAGGTCATTGCAGTTCCAACCAGCCAGAGGGAAGAGTTCTTTTGGCTAAGTCAGAAGATGCAGTAGAGACCTGGTAATGATCTTGAGTTAGGAGCGGGATGGAAGGATCCCTCAAAGAAAGCTTCCTCTACAGAATCCCGAAACAACTGGCAGAACCATTGGAGAAAGAGTCATAATTACCTACTACTATCTCACTGCCCGTGTGACAGCCAGGAATAGAAGGCAGAGAGGAGCCTCCACAGGACTCAAGTTATCGGAAGGAAGGCAGTTCAAAAGGGAAGAAGGAATCAATGTGAAAAAGAAAACATGACTAGCGAGGTGGTAGTCTTCAACATTTCATCCATTGCCTTCAGAAGGAACGACTACAATTCTTTTGAAAGAAAAGACCTAAATATGTCAGTGGAAAAAAAAAAAAAAAACTATCCATAGAAGGATGCCAAGGATAGTATCGATTTGGTGGGAAAAAAAAAGTGTGGAAAAGGGCTAGTCAGTACCCAAACGCATTCTAGAAGGCTGATTTTCCTTGGTCTTCACAAGAGACAAGAGAAAGACCCCTGATAGAATGAAGAGAGAAAGAAGATATTTCAGAACCACCAAGCATCCATTTAGAAAGACATGGCCAAAATTTAACAAAACAGGAAACAACATGTGTCCGAGAGGTGGTGAAGAACGGGGAACCCTCTTACACTGCTGGGAGAATGCAAGTTGTTGCAGCCACGTTGGAGAAAGGTGTGGAGATTCCTAAAGAAATTAAAAGTAGATCTTCCCTATGACCCTGCGATAGCTCTAATGGGTATTTACCGCAAAGATACAGATGTAGTGAAAAGAGGCGCCATCAGTACTCCAGTGTTTAGAGCAGCAATGGCCACGGTCGCCGAACTGCGGAAAGAACCAAGATGCCTTTCAACGGACGAATGCATAAGGAAGATGTGGTCCATATAACCTATGGAGGATTATGCCTCCATCTGAAAGGATGAATACCCAAATTTTGTAGCCACATGGACAGGACTGAAAGAGATTATGCTGAGTGAAATAATTCAAGCAGAGAAAGTCAATTGTCATATGGTTTCACTTAGGGGTGGAGCACAACAAATACGATGGAGGACAAGAGGGAGATGGAGAGGAGAAGGGAGTTGAGGGAAATTGGAAGGGCAAGTGAACCATGAGAGACTATGCACTCTGAAAAACAATCTGAGGGTTTTGAAGGGGCGAGGGGTGAGAGGTTGGGGATCCAGGTGGTGGGTATTGTAGAGGGCTCGGATTGGATGGAGCACTGGGTGTGGTACAAAAATAATGAATACTAATACGCTGAAAAATTTAAAAAAAAATTAAAAAAAAAAAGACATGGCCATCCTCAAGGTGTCTGCATCGGATGAGAAGAGTCATTGAGATCAAACCCATTCAAGCCTCGAAAACAAGGCTCAAGAAATTTCTGGGAAAGATATTGTTTCTTCATTTGAGAGAGAATGAGTGAGAGAGAGCATGAGAGAGGAGAAGGTCAGAGGGAGAAGCATTCTCCCCAAGGAGATGGGAGCCGGAATCGGGATGAGATCCTGCAAGTCCGGTGTCATGACCTGAGCCGAAGGCAGTCTCTCAACCAGGGGAGACAAGCAGGCGCCCATCTCCAGAAATTGGTCAACAACAGCTGAGGCGCACCTGGACGCCCCCCTCACTGAAGAGCCCAACTCTCCGTTCTGGTTCAGGTGGTGATCTCAGGCTTTTGCCATTGAGCCCTGAGCAAGCTCTGGGCTCAGGGCAGAGTCCCCTAGGACTCTCTGTTGGTCCTGCTCTTCCCATCTCCCCCACTCACAAGTGCTCTTTCCCTAAAACCAACCACGAAATCCCTTCACAGAAATGAACAATGGTTGAGAGTGGGAGGTGTGGGGAGTGAAGCTACAAGCCCTAGGGCAAGCCAAAGGAGTCCAAGATGCTGCCTGCCCTCCCAGGGCCCTGCTCCCTCAGCAGCCGCCGCCGCCGCCACGGCAGCCACCGCCAGGGGGAGCAACTGAGCCCTGGGAGCCTAGGCGCTAGCAGCAAGGAGCTCCTCTAGTGCCCTCTGAATGCAAGGGCTTGGGGGGGCGGGGACGCAGATCAGTCTAGGGAGGAGGCCAAGGTGGCGCCCAGGTGCCCACCTTGGGGTGAGGGGCAGGCAGGATGAGCAGGGAGATCCCCAGGGGAATGTCCCAGCTGCTGCAGGGCTTCACGCTGGACCTGGCGAGGCACAAGCCACAGACACAACCTTGCATCTGGCTCTTTGCTTCTCAGGGAGCCTCGTTCCCGCCTTCTTTCTGCCTGTCTCTGCACCTAGTTCTCATATCTGCGTGTCAAAGGAAGAAATAAAATCTTAAAAATTAATAAAACAACCCTCCATATTCTTGTCGTTCAATAAGAACCCATGCATCAACTTTTTATTTTTAGTTATTGAAGTGAGGGATTGGTTTTCTGATTGATGGAGTTGACAGAAGGAGAGAGACAGTGAGAGAGGGAACCCAAGTTGAGAGGAGGGAGGACAAGCAGGGGAAATGCTGAGCAGATAGCCCCAGGCAGGGCTTGATCCAAAGACCCTGGCATCAGGACCCCAGCAGAAAGCACATGCTTCACAATGAAGCCACCCAGGTGCCCCACTCCAGGATTTAATCGGTGCTTCACTGTTCCATCATTTGGATTAAGCTACACTTTTTTGGGTACCCCTTCACTGTGGTAACACTAACATATGGAGTTTTCCTTGGCTCTTTTGTGATCACTAAGGATGTTAGGAATCTTTTCATGTGTTTATTGGCTGATGGTTTTCTCCTTGGAATATTTCTGTTGAAGGATTTTCACTGTTTTGAAGTTACCTTCCTTCCTTTCTTGATTCCTAGTAATCCTATCTGGATTTGTCTGCAGTTCCTTAGCTGGTATCTCGAGAGAGCCTTTCATCATTTTAGTCTTGTCTTTGTTGGGCAAGGTAATTTTTTTCTAAACTTGGAATGAGCAATAACCTTTCTTGTGCTTCCTGTTTTTTTCCACACATCTCTGCCACCTCGCCCAGATCCTAAAAATGTTTTCCTCTGGTAATTATCAGAAAACGTCTGAAGTCCTCTTTCATATTTAGGCTACATCGGTCTGGAATTGTGTTTTAGGATCTAATGTTGCATGTGGATATTCACGACGTTTAGCACCACTCTGTCAAAATCTGCCCTCTTCTGGTAGTCTGTTTTCTCTGGTCATTTCAAGAGTCCTTTTGTAAGAAATCCTATCCCATCAGATTCTCCTGTCTCTCTCTTTCTCCCTCAGTCTTGCTCTCACTTCTTTCTTCAGATTTGCTGGGGAAGGACGAGTCCATTTCATTTCCATGGAAATAGAAGAATTGGCTTATCCCCATACACAGGCCCCGGCTAGCTAAGAAAGTAGGATTGCATTGAATCTCTCCATCAAAGTGGGGTCTATTGAAAATTTATAAAACCCGTCATCCAATCTATGAACCTGTTCTATTAACCTAGGTAACATATTCACATATTGGACATCCCATTGATTCAGAACATAAATTCCCCTTAGTCATCTTTGATGGTGTTCTGGGTGGAGCCTTGCTGGGTACAGACTGTATAAAGTCTTGGCATAGATGAAGTCTTCGTTTTGGTGCTCTCATCAATAGGATGCTCCAACCTTTGTTCGTATGTCCCTGAATTCCAATGAATTTTTCTGAACGTTAACTTATAGCCAATGATATTGAGTAATTCACTGACTGATTCTTATACTTTGTCCATTCTCTTAGAATAGCATTCTATACAAATTTCACTCCTTTTTTCCAGTTGTTATACCTTCCATGTTTCCTCCATCACTTCTTATACTCGCTAGGACGGCCCCTTCTAGCGTGGTAGGAGAGTTGTTCAATTTTAGGTGTTCAATACGACCCCGTTTTGTTTCTGCCTCGGTGAGCTGATTCTGTATCTCGTAGAAGGAGCACATCATTATGTGAGTCTGTGGGTATTGATGAAATATAACCAATTTAATCTTTTCATGAGAGTATAGAAACCATTGACATTTCATGAAATGAATGAGCCCCTCAACTTTTGTCTTTCCTCTTTCAATTTGTTTCCTTCATCTCTTTTGTGATCCCTTTTTAAAATTACATTTTTTCTTTATATGTATTTAATATAAATTTTAAATTTTAAATTTTAATTGAATTTTTATATTATAATTTAATGTATTTAAATTAAATTAAATTTAATTTTTTCATTTTATATGCTGATAAATGCTGTCAGCACCCAAACCTCTGGTCACTTAATGTACATACAAAATCAGAAAAAACAAGGTAGACTTACAAAGAAAAAACATTTAGCTTTTAGAGGTCCATCTTTGAAAAGACTAGAGAATTTCCTTTCCCAAAAAGAAACAAAGTCAGAAGGAAAGAGTAGGATGAAATTCACCTTCATCAGCCTATAAACAGATACAAAGTTAAAAATAATGTAAACACCAAAAAGATGCCAACTGTTTTAAAAAAAATAATGGTAGACGACTTCATGTAACAAGAGCCTTCATGGAGACTGAGGAGGTAGAGCTAGTCGAATTGTTCAGGAGGCACCAAAGCATGCGGATAACCTTGTAATGAAAGGAAGGAAGACTGAAATTCTGAACAAATTGTTTTATTAGGCAAAAAAAAAAAA